>JASDQU010276002.1:2104-15003 GCA_032191745.1 Picea mariana
GTCCCTTAAGGGATAGTTCCCAAATTGTAGGAGAAAAGAATAGCCAAAACATGTCCCCAACTAACAGTGTCAACTCCCCAAACAGTTATTAAGCATGTGTCATATGGGTGAGTTAAGGCATGAGCATTTGGTGGGAAAGAAAGTGTATGCTCTGCACGTGATTCACCATGAAAAGGATACAAGAGATCGTTCAAAAAGGTATGCCACACATCGTAATGAAGTCATTCACGTATGAACGGCTCCATAGGTACACACTACCCTTTGCCACCATGATTGTCAAGGAAGAACGACAAGACAAGGGTTGAGCCAGAGACAATAATATGTCAGTCATGGTGGTATTTTGTTTTTCATTCCAACAGTTTGAGGGGTAATGGTCACAACTAGGAAGAATTTGAGCTTTGAATTCCCATATGCTTTTGAAGAAGCCTCTATGCATCGATCTTGAGTGTAGTATGACAAAGAATCTAGAGACTCCGCTGGAGCAAGAGAAGCAAAAAATAGATGAGGAGCAACAAACCAATGATGACAAGCATGAGGAGGAAGTCGGCCCTGAGGACAAGCCAATCCAGGAGGAAGGTAGAAGACCTCATAAACCCCATAAGCGAGCTCAACAAACAATCCAACAGTTTGTTGTAAAGAGGAGAAAACTCGGGACCCCATCTACGATGGATAAAGGTAAGAATCTGGCTTCAGATAAATCCTCTCATGCAAAATTCCGCAAAGACATATTTAGTTTCATTTCTCAACATAGAAACATGCACTTTAAGGCTACTCTAAAGGCACTGAAGGACATTGAGAAGATTGTGAAAGCAAAGACCAAGTATGTGAAGGATGAACTTCTTTGTGAGTATCCCAACACCTTTGTGAAGGACCCTGGACAAACCCGGTGTAGGGACACAAAGGCCTAACATTGTTGGCATTGTTCTGGTATAATTAAGAGTACAATTATGCCAACCTGGAAAGTAGAGCCCTAAACTCAAATAACTTGGGGGAGTACCACTAGAGAATAGAAAATTACATCATCAAGGAGCTCAACACTGAGAAGATTGTGAATGCAAAGACCAAGTATGTGAAGGATGAACTTCTTCATGAGTATCCCAACGCCTTTGTGAAGGACCCTGGACAAACCTGCGGTAGGGACACAAAGGCCTAACATTTGTTGGCATTGTTCTGGTATAATTAAGAGTACAATTCTGCCAACCTGGAAGGTAGAGCCCTAAACTCAAATAACTTGGGGGAGTACCACCAGAGAATAGAAAATTACATCATCAAGGAGCTCAACAATGTCAAAACAAAACTCTTCTGTGCTATGGCTCAGTGGGCCTGTTTCATTAATGTGCAGGAAGGAAGTCGGATAACCCAATTGAGCTCAAGGAGATCCCCACTGAGGGAAAAATCTGATGTCTATGTCTTCTGTGTCCATGTATGTCAACAATAGATACACTGTCTCTTTCCATTTTATTTCTATGGATAGGTCTTATGCTGTTATCAGCTTTAGTCTCTGAGATATTTTTGATCTGTTGAAATAATATATCTTTCTGCTTACTGATAGAGGCCTTGAACAGCCCCATAGTCCAGGTCTAGAACTTTTAATGAAGAAGCTAGCTCTGAAGGCTCTGAACTGTCCTCCTCTCAAGGAGCTTTTTGTAATATTTTTGTACTACTAAATTCTAATAGAAAATTTCTGCATGCTTATCAAGAAAAGAGTATAAAGTGATTCCAAAAATGGAAAAAATGTGATGGAGGACGTGCAGGTTGCTGAAAATATTTGCAGAAAAATACATATTACAGCAATAGCCACTAGGCAGYCTTTTGGCTTAGAAGAGTTTCAGAAACTGGGGGACGTGCGAATGAGTTTCGAGGGCAGCTGCAAGTTTCCCACAAAATTCCAAGGTACAGCGAAAAAATATTTGAAATTTCTTCCAAAATGCATAAAAAAAAAAACAAGAAACATTATAAACATACCAAAAATCTACTTAGCAATTTTAAAAATTAAGCACGATACATTATATATGATAAATACATCATACATACCATTCATGATTCTCTAAATAATAATATTAAAAATCAAAAACTAAAATGATCAATTATTTAATAAAATTAGCAGGTACTTAAGTCCATACTAGCAACATGGAAGCTCCAAAGACCGAATACTAATAATGATTGCAGATCACTTACTGGTTCATTTGTGTGCTTAGTGGACTAACTACAGCTCTTTTCTTTCTTCCAAAACATGTGAAATGGTTGAAAAAATGGTGGCAGTTGTTTTCCTATTGTTGAGCTTAGGGCTAGGGTATTCTTTTAGTTTTTTTGCTTCATCTGCCAAGCTGGGGCCAATCTTGGCTGAGTAGGCACCAAAACTGGCCTGTTTCAGTGCCTGTTGGGGCCCAGCATGCTAGGGGTCTTCCCAGATGTCCCTTCCTTTGACAGGGAACTCCATGGAGACATTGGGGGAGTCCCCAACATCCCCAAAGCCATCACTGGAAAAAAGAGGGAACCCTCCACCCATCCCCAAGAACCCTAGGGCATGGTAACCATAGGGACATGTCCCCTAGCTGTGGGGACAGGTTCCCGTGCAACATAGGAGTAGAGCAAGATACTTGGTAGCAACAGCACAAACAAAGAGTAAATTATGTTATAGTTTAAAGACTAAAAAAATGTATGATGTTATCAGACTCTGACACAATCAGATTTGGTATGTATTTATGACTTGATATAATTGTATTTTGATAAGAAAAATTTTGACCATTCTTTTGACCTGCATTGTTACAAACCTAAAGGTTCTCCTTCAGCTTCCCCTTGAAGAAACTGCACATATGGACACTCTCACTTTGTATCACCGCACTTATGATATTGTTCTATACACTTTAGTTTTGGTTTTAGCTAGACCTAAGGCTTAGCCTAGTCAGATATTTACCTGCACTATACTTTCAGTTTTCTTCTTTCTCTTTTATGGGAGCTGCTTTTGCACACCCACATTGTACTCACACTGGATGTATCTTTTAGTCCCATTGACCTACTTATGTGGTCATTTGTTGGACATTAATAAAATTATCTTATCTATCTTATCTTATCAGGACTGCTCTGAGACTTGTGGTAATGCACTTTGTTTTGTGTTCACACACCGAAAAGAACAGTGTAGATGCATCTTATTGAACCTGACATTTGAATTGAGTCAATGCCCTACATTACAAGGAAAGAACTTGATAACTAATTAACAAAGGGTACATAACCATAGGAAATTTAACGTATTTGTAACCCACCCTTCAAGCCTCCCTCACAAAAAACATGTCAATGTTAACCCTTTTATTCTTTTATTTTTTCACTTCCTGGGCCCACAGGTAGGCATCCAAGTCAGCAGCGTCGAGCTCCGCCAAGTTAAGTCGGTCTCGGCCAAGTCACTGTTT
The DNA here is from genome assembly GCA_032191745.1 of Picea mariana. Classification (NCBI taxonomy): domain Eukaryota; kingdom Viridiplantae; phylum Streptophyta; class Pinopsida; order Pinales; family Pinaceae; genus Picea; species Picea mariana. The sequence continues at coordinate 5,512 of JASDQU010276002.1, forward strand.
TTTGTCTGATTTGGCAGAGTCACAGATCTTGTCTGACTCAGTTGAGTCAACGACCGGTTCAGACTAGTTTGGACCCAAAACTGTCTGACTCAGCCAAGTCACTTTTTTTGTCCGACTCGGCCAAGTCCCAATTTATCAGACTCAGCCAAGTCAATGACTGGTTTAGACTGGTTTGGACCTGTTATCCCCAACTCCTAGGGATAACTAAGGAGATGATGTCTCGAGGCCCTCAAGTTGCAGACATGGAGTACCAAGAGATAGCCTGACCAGCAGTGTCCACTTGCACAGACAGAGACCCACCTCACCACCACAGCTCCAGGTTCATCACGACGGTATCCACCATATCAACTAGCTTCCGAAAGACATTGGATCTTGCTCCATGAGATACAAGCCAGGTATTATGGTGAGTGTCATTTTAATATTTGAGGCATTTGAGTCTGATGCATCTATTACTGCTTTTGATTATGTAACGTTTGCTTGGACATTATGCTCTTTGCCCTGTTTTACTTTGGTGGTTGACATTGCGCCCTAGCAAGTGGATCACCCGTAGGGATAGGTTTTCTACTGGAAGGTCCTTTTGACGAGCCATCGTGCCATTCTTGACCATACTTGTCACTTTCCACACTTCATCCCCTCATATCCTTACCTTTTGGGATTTTCGAGTGTACTAACCCAAGGGGTTGTGCCTCATCTTATGGGAAAAAGGGGTTGAAGGCCCAGAGGTTTGTAGCTGGCAAAAGATAAAAGCCAATCATTAACCTTCTAGATGCTCGCCCAGGGATCCCGAGGACAATGAAATGTCTCTCATAAAAAACTGATGGGACCCATGAAAAATAACTAATACAAAATGCCAACCAAGGTGGAGGATGTGTGGGCATTGTTTTTAATGCTTAGGTAGAAGCCCATGTTTTTGACTTGGAGAAGCATGATGTGACCACGATAGAGTCAAGGTGGGCACAGTTTTTCATGCTTCGGTAGAAGCCTCACCTTGGCTTCAACTTGGAAACATCTTAAAAGAATAAAAGGCAACAAATGGGCTTGGAAAAAGGTTGCATTGAAAACAAAGGTGCAGCACACCCTCTACAAAGGCACCCATAGATGAAACACTACAACCCCTTGTATGTCATGAACCCCATGCCCAAAAATTCCCCCCCCCCATCCATGACACCTCATCCACATGACTTAGAAGGAGGTCCCCTTGGGAAATACTCCTAAACTTGAGGAATGATTCACCTAATAGGTCACTTTGTCAACCATCCCATACCTAAACTTGGCAAATTGCATAGGGTCTTTGAGCATTTGTTTATTTTGATGAGGTAGTTTGGATGTGCTTGCTTACATGGCTCTTTTATTGATTTGATTTACTCATCATAATGCATTTGAATTGAGACCCTTGGAGGGTGTATCCATTTGTCTTTGCAGGACCTAGTTGGCGGACAGTTTTGGAAAAACAAACCTAGCTTAGGCTTCCATAGGGCTTGAAGCTCACAGGTTGGATGCCAAGGGCCCACACTTTGGATGATGATGACATGCCTTTGGAAGCCTAGAGGACACCTTGGAGGATATTACCCAGCCCCTACATGCCAAACGACTTGCTTGAAAGGGTCAAAACGTCACCCTTTAAGGGCTTGACGTCACCCTAGGGCTAGGGTTTGGTGGTGATGATGGACATTTGGCACTTGTTTAGGAAGAGTCCCATGGATCGTGGAAGAAAGGCTTAGGTTGAAGACAATTGGCCTTTGGAGGCCTAGCGCTCCCTTCTCCAACTCAACGACTTGACCAAAAGTGCCAAACGTTGACCAAAAAGGGGTGACATCATGTTTCTAGGGTTTCTTTTATGTGCAAAATATGAATTAATTAATATTATTTTTGTAAAAGGGCAAGATAAGGGTTGTTGACCCCTTATCTTGTGTTTTACCCTAAGCTTTGTGGACAAACATGCTTTAGAACATTTTGTATAAATAGAGATCATTTTTATCTCATTTTGACATATCTCTCCCATTGTGAGAAGACTCCTAGCTGAAATTTGCGCCCTCATTGGGCAATCTCTCTCTCTTGTGCTCTTGTTATGGTTTCTTTGCTATTGGTGGATGAAGTGATGCACTATCTATAGTGGAGTTATTCTCTTGCATATGTTGTGGATTAATCTTGGTAAAAAGAGGTTTATCTTGTTGATGCAAAATATGAATTATCTTGTGGATTAGTCTTGGTAAAAAGAGGGTTTCTCTTATGTGCAAAATATGAATTAAATAATATTATTTTTGTAAAGGGGCAAGATAAGGGTTGTTGACCCCTTATCTTGTGTTTTACCCTAAGCTTTGTGGACAAACATGTTTTAGAACATTTTGTATAAATAGAGATCATTTGTATCTCATTTTGACATATCTCTCTCATTGTGAGAAGACTCCTAGCTGAAATTTGTGCCCTCGTTGGGCAATCTCTCTCTCTCTCTTGTGCTCTTGTTATGGTTTCTTTTGCTATTGGTGGATGAAGTGATGCACTATCTCTAGTGGAGCTATTCTCTTGCATTTGTTGTGGATTAATCTTGGTAAAAAGAGGTTTATCTTGTTGATGCTTGGACTAGGTAAGGAATCTATCTTATTGTTGCTTCATTGCTTGGTTACAAGTTTGATTTGCTAGACTTCTTGGGGAGTATAAGGGAATACAACCTCACCATATCCATCATTTTTGTCTTGGAACAATTTGTTGTATAAGGTTTTACTAGGAGAAATAAAAGGGCTTACACCCTCCTAGTACTTCCTAGTTAGCCTTGCTTGCCTTGGGGAGTAAAAGGGCTTACACCCGCAAGAAGATAGCATTGCTAGCTCATTCTTTATTTGAATCCAAAACCCAATAGCTAAAGGCACTAATCTAATTGCATTGGAGAAATAAATCTTGCATTGGTAAACGTGAAAACTCGGGATTTTGAGATTGTCTAAATTGGAAGTTGTTCTAGCTCCTTGAGGCCTCCTAAAGCCCTCAAGGCATCTTGTTTCTCTAAGAACTTCTTGCTGCTGTTATAAAAGTAAAGCGACAGCCAATAGGGCTGCAGCAAACCCTAAGCACTTTCTTGAATATTTCACAATTCAACTGTCAGAATTTGCCAATATTCTGCCCCTACAATCTACTAATCATAGTGCACTTTTTGGGTGGATTACTTGCACTTTTTGGTGGCTAATTTTTCTGCTGTAACAACTTGTTCGCTACAGCCATCAGGCTGATAAAGTATCTTTGCAACTCTTGCTTATAACAGCCTTACATTTGTGCTAAAGTCTTGCTCTTTCAATCTTGAGTTGTACTAGTCATATCTAGCTTAGCTCTTGTATCATTATCTTGACTTTTGGCATTTATTTAGCAGCTCTAATAATCATTTGTTCCGCTGATATATATTTTTGTTGACTGCTGCAATTACGGACAGTAAGTTTAACTTGCTTGTCCACCTAACATATAGCTCGTACAGTTGGTTTTTCTTGTGTCGAGCAAGTACAAACACTTTCCGCAGATACTCAAAGACTTGGCAATCTTAAAACACTTCCAAGACGTACCATCAAAGCCATCCTCCACTTAGCAACTCAACCTATAGGGGCATTCATCTCATCATCTCACTTTCCGTATCATTCCCCCCCAGGATCACCCAGGATTCCCCCCTTGAGGTGATCACTTCACCTCTAAAGTGACGGGAATACCTATCTAAGGTGACAGTGGGTAGGTGTTCTCTTAGTTGTCGTCATATTGTAGTTTGGGTCAGGCTTTGCCCAACCTACAACTTGTGCGATAACAGGACCCAAAACCGGCCAGACTTCAAACAAAACTGAAAAATGCAAATTAAGGACATTGACTTCAGAAAAGATGATACCATTTTGTGATACGGAATTTTGATATAGGAAGCCAAGATCATCAAGTACAAGATATTGCAAGAAGCTTTGAAGTTACACAAACAGATACATATTACAATGTATAAAAAGACAACAGATCGAGTGCAAGAACACCAAGCCTAAGATCTCTGAGGTTCTACTAACAAACATAATTAAAAAAAAAAAAATGAAATGGAACACTTAGGAATTTTAATTCAGTTTAAGCAAACAGTGGAACTTGTGAAGGAAAGCAGTCTACCAAAATCAGTACTAGGTATTCACAAAAAACTAAGGGAGTGAAGCTCAAAACAGATGCATGATGAGCAAGCCCAAGCTGGAATTGTATTTGCAGGAAACTTTTAGACACCGTCTCTGAATAAATATGGACAAAACCACAAGAATCAAATACAAATTCAACAACTTCAACAGTTAACTCTAGAGATGTCACATCAGCCATATATTGGAATAGGACATATTGAGTACATTGAATCAGGAAAGGCTGCGCAATTGTTAAGATGTGAAATTGGAAGATAGATTTGACTGAGGAGAACATTATCAATGCAAAGCATAAAAAAAAAAACAGTTCTAGAACATAGAAGCAACAAATGGTCAGAAAAGAAAACACCATTTTTATCATTCCTCTTCCTCAGCTGAATAATCAACCACTGTTTTGTACTGTGAACGGGACTGGTTTAGCCTTTGACCATTAGCTAATTATCATTTTGATAGGGGAAGCACAAATACGCAGTTGGCAGAAAACAGGGGCTTCACCTTATTACAATATGATTCATATACATGTGAGTCATGAGCATCTTGATCTTGCAGTTGCAGAGAGTTCTGAGTCCTGACCCATTTTACATAAAAAAAAATCTATGATTTTATGTACTGTGCATATCGTTTTTCTGGTTCAATTGTTGAACAGCATATCTTGGTATCAAAGTCTTCGTCTGGCATCAAATATGTTAACACTCAACAGTAAGGTCAAATGCTCACTCTTGCACTCTCTCAGAACAAATGAAACACATACAGTGCATGCACTGAGATAGATGTCTCATGCAACAAAGTACCTGCTTTGCAATATTTTGGATGTCTGACCTAGCCAAAGGTTGAAGATCCCCATCTGCAAAAACTGATTTTCCACCATTTAGATCATCTGTGACAAATGTTTCCCTTTTACAACCTGTCTGTCTTCTTCTGCTCTCCTCACTAACCATAGTCTGCATGCAAGTGACCTTTGGATCATAAGCAGCATTCATCAACCCAGCTGTGGGATGTTTTAGCACCTCTGCCCACATAGGTAAGTTGATGCTTCTACTAGGATTATATTCCTTGCCTATAGATTCCACATTCTTGTTTTGGCTGAGAAAATCATTCCATCCTGATAAATCCAAGAACATGAAAGGAAAGTAAGTTGGCCAGAGCAATCACCTGTTTCCAAGGAAAGAAATATCTCTTTTTCAAGTCAATCTGTAATCTGAAAGCACCTAGAAAGGTGACCAACTACTCGGTCATCAGTAGCAAAATTTTGTGAGAGATAATATTTAAATTTTAATGTGATATTTCCTAATCTTACCTGGACCATACAATAGGCCTGATGTTTCTCCATTACTGTACGCATTCAAGTTGGGGCTTGAAAAATGTGCATTCTGTTGATTCTTGCCATCTTGCCTGAAACAAAGTCTAGGATCTGGCTGTTGTAGTTCAAGGAATGGATATTTCCCAGAGCTAGTTTGATGTAGATCAGGAGCACCACGGCTGGCTTGATTTTCTACTAGCATGTCTGTAAATGCCTTTGAATATGATAATGGCTGTTGAGCCCTTGAATCAACTACCGGGCCCTCAATTTGGTTAAGACATAGACGAGAAGCTTGTTCTCCAGAAGAGGATTCAGCTTCAAAAGGGGGAGAGGCACCAACGTCGTCCCCAGACTCACCCTCTTCACATTCGGAAGAGTGAGTAGGCCCATTCCATTCAGCTGTGCTTGGACTTGAGGCATAAGTGGTTTGGGACTGTATAGCAGATGAATTTGCCTGAGCTGAGCAATCAGGGGAAGTTAGTTGGCCCCTCAGATTCGCACTTTGCAGAGCTCTCTCTGTGTTTAGAGAGCGTATTGCAGACCTGTTACCCTGAACGTATCCAAATGTAATAATCAGTATATGGAACACACATGTATATACACACTCAATATTAAAATGCACAAATTACTATAAATGCTTGGGAATAAATATGATGTTCACGACAAAGGCAACTTTCCATATTAAAAATTAAATAAAACTTTAAACTAAATTTCAATTAAAAATGGTGTGACAATTATTTGGAAAGATCATCATTCCAATTTGCTGATAGATTTCCCAAGCTTTTCCCCATATGACACAAATGGAACAGGATATAAAAGGATTGGTCAATATTATGGTGGGGTATGGCAATCCATGATATGGTAAGAAATTAAGGCCTTGTTGAGGGCGATTTCTCCAGGATTTGTACAGGACCAAGCCCAGGAAGCTTACATATCTAATATAACTGAGAGTTGATTACATTCTGGTCTATTTTCCTTCCCAACCGTGGGACTAGCATGAGTTTCTTTGCCCAAAAACCTATTATACAACCAAAACAGTATATTTCTAGTCTGTTATTCATATCCTCGCACATTGTTGTTGACATGATGATGATTCAATCATCCAACAGAATTGAATGTGTACATCCTGATAACCTCCTCCTATACAAAGAAAAATCGATATGCCACAGCACCATTAGTTTAAGAAGTTTTCACCCTTATTGCACCCAACCCATACCACACCAGCACCCGATTGCACCAATGCAACASTGGAACCCAGTAATTTGACTCATTATTGTATGTAAAAGTGTATCACTACATCTAGAAGCAATTCCTTMCACGTGAAGATGGTGGTACACAAGCAGGTATTGGTTCACACATACTAGTAGGTATTTGCTTAGCTGTGAAGTTGATTAAATATCATCCAATTCTAAATTATAATCTAGAATATTTGGCTACAAAGAACCATAGTAAATGAAGATAAAAGTGATGCAATAAAASGCTAAAAAGGAACCCCCAACAAATGAACATGTCGGTTCAGGCCCATAAAGGGTATTATTGAAAATGGCTCCACTGGACCCCAAAGAGGTGGTAAGTCACCGCTACATGTTGGCTAGTAGGGTGTACAAAGCAGGGAACTAGTATACAGACCCCTCAAATTCTAACTTTATCATTTCATGTATGACAGCACATTCCAGCATTTATGATGTCACGTTTCAAGTAGTACTTGAGCATTTATGATAATGGTGGCGCCTTGATAGCAGCCAGCCCTTGTGACAAATGTATAATGCATTTATTCAATTATTAAAGCAGCCTGCATTTGTTCCTATGGCCCCTTCGTTATGGCACATTTATTGCTGAATCCCCTTTATTTATAGCATATTTATTGCTTCAGTTCTCATTAATTGCTATTATCAGCAAAATTAAACAATGGTCCAGACCTGCATCTAGAACCATGCAGCAACTATTGATCAGACTGCATCTTGCATTTAATAACACATGGAACCTACAATTTCAGCGTTTATGACCAAAGCCTGTACACTTATTATAGATTTTGGACACAGACATGCCTTATATACTTATTACATTCTGGTATAATTTCCTTTATAATATCGGTAATGGTATGTGCTTCTTTTCCCAAAGTATTGTACAGTTGATACGGTATTTTCTAGTCTGTTATCCATGTCCTTGCAAATCATTGTTGGCATGTCACTATTCAAAAAGCATTCATTGCTGGTAATATGTTTATTCATGTCATACTTTTATTACTGCATGAATAATATGTAATCAGTTTATCATCAGTTGGATTGTGGACATGAACCATTCATTGAGGTGAGGCCATGCTGTACACTTATAGATTCTAAGATTTGAAGTTTGGACACACCCATGATATATATATATGAGAATTTAATCCATTCTGGTATAATTTCCTTTATAACAGAGGTACTGGTATGAGTTTCTTTTCCCAAAGTATTGTACAGTTGATACAGTATTTTCTAGTCTCTTATCCATTTCCTTGCAAATCATTGTTAGCATGTCACTNTATGAGTTTCTTTTCCCAAAGTATTGTACAGTTGATACAGTATTTTCTAGTCTCTTATCCATTTCCTTGCAAATCACTGTTAGCATGTCACTATTCAAGGAGCATCCATTGCTCGTACTATGTTTTTATTACTGCATGAATAGTATATAATTTATAAATTATCATCAGTTGGATTGTGGACATGAACCATCCATTGAGGTGGGGCCATGCTGGTCAAATGGGGACCTAGCTGGTGAAAATGGTACATACCTTTTTTACACATTCAAAAACCTAATCAGATAAGCGTCTGTTTATGGTTTATAGCTTTATTCTATTCACAATCTAGGCTTGCCACATGAGGGTAATGGGAAATTCCTTGCCATATGTGCACAAGCTCTATGTTAGCTTTAAGGGTTACTCTGGAAGTGTAAACACCATATTTGAGGGTGCTTGATGAGATTTGGGGTAAATAGTGTATGATCAGCCCCTGGATGGTCCATGATGGATTTACACATGGCAGGTGGTCCGTGAAAGATTTGCACATTGGAGATGGCTTACTCAATGGTTGTTTGACCTCAATCAGGGGTTTGCATGATATTCTTCCCTATGGCATTGGAGATCTCATAGCTTTCGTGACATTCTACATGAAGGCCACATGGAGATGGTTGCTTTCTTGGAGAATGCCCTACTTAGGAGGAAGAGCCTTTTGCATCCTAGAGGAGGGCATTGGGCCCTAGATAGCATAAGGTAGTTTGGATGCCTATATGTACTCTTGGAGTGAGCTTGAGGATGTTTGGGTTGCAATAATGTGTTAATTTCTTGAAACCCGGCAATCAGAAATTTTATGCCAATAATTTAACAACTCGGAATTTAATCTACTACTGATATAAATTCGGTAAACTATGCAGAAAATTTATAGTTGAGTTTTAACCATTAAAAATTCACAGCGGAATCATAAACAGCACATTTGAACACGGATATTTCTGAGCAATGCCCCTGGAAAAAAACCCGAAGGGAAAACCAGTAAATGAGAGGATTTTATTGGCTTCAGAGGAAGAAAATAATTACAGCAGCTAATTCAGAAATTTCTTACAACCCAACAAACTTAGCCTATACGGCCCTGCTGTTTTGGCCCTTCTTTTTCAGCCCAGCTTTCTCCGCACAACTTTTTGTTGGATAACTAAGAGGGGGGGGGTGAATCAGTTGTTACCATGCTTAAACAATTATGCTTCTTTTTAAAATCTTTACAAGGCACTCAATGATGATCACAATAATGCAGGGAAATAAACAATGGCACGTTCAGCATCAGTCACATATATGAGAAACACAGAGACAGATATTTCCCAAGGAAACCCATACAGGGTAAAAACCTCTTCTTCTTTATATGATAAGTATTATTACATTCTTTAGATTATCATACATATGAGCATCAACTCATTGTGAGGCTACAAGCCTACAACCTCTGTTTTGCAAGCTGCAACTTGCTGAGAGCACCAACTCTCTGTTTTTCTCTAGCACCCACTAGAAGGAAGCACCAACTCCCTGGTTTCTCTAGCACCAAC
>JASDQU010276004.1:1088-15003 GCA_032191745.1 Picea mariana
AGAAAGCCAGTATGTAGGGGGGTTCAAAATTCTATATAAGGGAGGATCGAAATGAGAGATGTATGTAGATATAATGGGGAATAGATGATAGATAGAGTAGAGCATAGAGGAATGCAATCATTTGTTTGTAGATGGAATAGAACAAGAACACATTTCTTATTTTAGTTTTTTGTCTTTGATTAATTCTGAAGCTTGTCTTTGGGAATGGATTGATAGTTGATTATCGATGCAACTTGGATAGGAAGGGCCCCCTGCCCAGGTTTGCAGTGCATCTTCAGTCATAATAGAAGGATTGTTATAGATTTTTTTTTTAGAAACTTTGATTAATTTCTAGCAATTTAATTTCAGTCCTGTTCATGATTTGGGGAGTTTTCATTTGCTTACAACAGTTAAGGAGTAATAAGGTTAGTTAGCAGCTTGAGTGGTTTCAATTCAGTTTTCATTTCTCAGCAGAATGTGTTATACATTGGTTCAGTTTATTTGGAATAAGATGTTGAAGTTTTGAATTTATAAGGATTAGTTGTTGGTTTAAGTTCACATTTGGATAGTCATTTGATTTTAAGAGAATACTTGGTTTAATAGCATAATCTTAGATTAAGTGATTTGGTGAAATCTGAAAGTAATGATCTAGGATATCAAGTTGAGTTAAGATTCTTATCCTGAGAAATCGATGGAATTAGCTGCAGTCATCATTGTAATTATGAATTCATAATCCTCAAATACTCTCTAATGATAGCTCAAAGTTGGATGTAATGAAGAAATGATTAAGGAGTATTGTGGATCATTTTCCTTTTAAGAAACCAAAGATCAGATTTATAGTTGTAGCAAGGTTATTTCAATTAGACTACTTCAAGTGGATTGTTTCCAAGAATTTCATTAGTAGGAGCATTTTCATTATGAATTAGATAGAGGTGTGAAGATTTGAGATTTCTATGAGCAAGATAAGTTTGAATCCATTCCTGTACATATTGTACTGGTTCCTCAAAGTCTACCTTCTCGGGTTGACAATTAAGTGTTGGAATATATGGTATATATCTAGATCAACAACATGCATGTCAAGTTGATAGATAGAACATTGAGGACAATGTTCCTTTAAGGGGGAGGGAATTGTAACACCTTGTTTCCCCCAGTCAGTAAAAATAACTATACTGGCCAAGTATTGTGGCAAACTCAGAAATGTGAATGTGTGATGTGAATGGACCTTGTGAAAAAGTTCCATGAATGTAAATAATATTATGAATATATATATTGCAGGACTGTTGAGAGGGGGATGTGCTAAAAAAGAGACCATGATGGCTAAAGAAAGGTGGTGGAATGCACCTGGAATGGTGGCATTAACTTCCACTGAAACCAATACCGTATTTGGACTTCACTAGCTCGGAGAACCAAGAGCGGCTCGCTGGCCCCAAATTAAATCACTCGCCAGGTTGGTAGGTAAATGGCTCCTCATGAGTGATGAGGGATGGGGGTGAAGCACCCATCCGTAGATTCCTCAGACCTGACCACCGTGAGGAAGATCGTGCCACATGCAACCTCGCCGAAAAGAGAAAAGGCAGGAAGAGTGTGCAATCAAGGGGTAGACGCGAGGGAAAGAGGAAGAGAGATCAGAAGAACTCTAGAAAAACTACAGAGTGAGTGATAGTAGAGAAGAAGGAGAGTAAACTTCGTTCTTGGTCACTGGCGAACAAAGACTCAGTCTCGCAGCATCGTGGTCTCAGCTCGGGGGTGGCTAGTGGTAAATCCATTCGGAATCGCTGAGCCTACGGTTGGGTGGAAACGAGCACCCCTCTCAGCAGTTGCATCACCCGGTGTTTTTCTGATAAGTGTTATATCTTCTATCTTGAAATTTATATGCTGACATGTATGTTCATAGTCTATGCAATTATGAATAGTTTCAGTATAAGACTGTCTACATGGTGTTTTGATCAGAAATGATGGCTTCATGTTTTTATTGGAAATACCACGTATGGCTTATGTTTATATATATATATATATATGATGAACTAATACAGATTTTCAAGTCTGCTCTCGGGAGATTTGTTCCTGTGCTTGTCCTACCTAATGCCTTAGATAGATTTCCCCACGAAGGCACCCTTTTGAGACCACTCCCTTACCTTGGAGAAGACCTTCCAGTTTGGTCTTCAAAACCTGGTGTAAATTACCTGAGGACCTGAAGGAGGATGTTATAGTTTAAGTCTTAAAATCTTGCACGAGGGAGAATGGTCCTCATAGACCTCAACATTTCAGCATTTCGGTACCCAGAATACCCAAGGGCGAGTCCCCTTGCACTCGCAAGTCACGAAACCCCGACTTGTGAAATCCCAAATTATTAGCGTAGGGGTAAATTAAGAGTTTTCAGAGTTTCGGCACCCGGAGTATCTAGGTGCGAGTTTTCTTGTACTCGCGAGTCCCGAAACCCCGACTCGCAAAATTCCGAAATGGTAGCATGTGTATAAGTATCGATTGACAGATGAGATCTTGTCAGAAGATCTGAGGTTAGTCGCGACCATTAGATTGGAGGAAGAAACGAGGGCGTTAATGCCTCAACCCCTTTCCTTTTATCTTCGTAAGTAGCGAAGAAATCGGGACCGTAGATCCCCAGGGTTCGTGGGAGTCTCTGGACCGTCCATTTATAGGACACGTGGCTACCGGTAAGAGTTTCATCATTTCGGTACCTAGGAAGACAAAGGGGAAGAACCCTGATCATCGCGAGTCGTGAAACCCCGATAACCAAAACCCCAAAATAGTTTAAGGAGTGGATGTGATAGGATAGTTCTGCATTTCAGTACCCGGGATACCTAAGTGTGAGTCCCTTTATACTCGCAAGTCCCAAATCTCCAATCCGTGAAATCCTGAAATGATAATAGGATGGAGTAGTTATGAGTTTTCGGTGTTCCGACTCCAGGGAAAACCTAGGAGTGAGACTTCTTGTCATTACCCATCGCGAGATCCCGAAGTATGAGATCCGGAAAAGGGTCTAGCGTGGGTAAGCCTTGGTGTTTTGGTGTTTTGGCAACCATGAAACCCAAGGGTCAGTCTTCTTGTACATGTCAGTCCCGAAATCTTGATGGGTGGTGTCCCAAAAGAACAATACGTGGATAGGTTACGAGACTTTGGCACTTCGGAAATCAGAATGCTCAAGGGTGTATTCCCTTGCACTCGCATCCCCCGAACTCCCGACTTGCGAAGTCCTGAAATGGCTTAACACGGACAGTATTTGGTGTGTCCGTGTTTCGGCACCCGGGATACCTGACGGTAAGTTTGCTTATGCTCACGAGTCCCGAAAACTCGGTCTGCGAATTCCTAGAATGGACTGAGCGATGCATATATACAACTATACGTATGTTAAGGTTTCAGAGTTTCGGCTCCTGGGAAACCTAAGTGCGAGACCTCCTATCATTGCATATCCTGAATTCCCGATGAAGGAAATCCCGAAACAGGGAAGTATGTTTAGAGTTAGTAATTTGGAGTTCGACTCCCGGAAGACCCTGATGTGAGACCTTCTGTCATCGCATCTCCCGAACTCCCGACTTGCGAAATCCCAATAGGCGAAGTCCCAAAATGGATTCGCACACATGGTTTTGGTGTTTCATCTTCTCGGTGCCGAGACTCTCAAGGGTCAGTTTTCCTCGTAAGTCGATAGCCGCGAAATTCCGATGGATGAAACCCCGAAATGAATAAGGGAATACCTATATTGCGATTTCCCGTATCGCGAAAGTCGATGAGTACCCTCCGATAAGGCCTATGGCCATAACCACCGATCAGATGAGTGCGAATAAGGGATGATAGGATCTGTATCAGGTTCCGTAGGGACTCGGGGAAATTCTATTCCTCAGAGAAAAGAAGAAAAGGCCGAAAAATTTTAAATTCTGTAGTGGGTGTGTTACAATTGTACTTGAGATGTGGCCCAGAGAAGTTCTTGCTAATCTAGTATATAACATGTTCACATTGGTGTTCATCTACCTGAACAAGTACTCCAACAACCAAAACGTTAGAGGCTGATAGGTATAGTATGTAATCCCTATGATAGTTTGGGGGACTGATCAAGGGGGATTTTTGAGTGCCTCCTTGAGTGAATCAAAGGTGGCCTGGGCATGATGGTCCCAATGAAGTGGGATGTCACGGTTTAGTAATCGTAGGAATCCATGGGCACGGATGGCATAGTCAAGGAAAAACGTCGTAAGAATTTTTCCTTGCATTGAAGGCTTTGCAATTGGCGTAAGTTCCTGGGAGGGGGGATCCCATTGATGTCCTAAAATTTAAGGGGATCTATAGTGATTCCCTCATGGGATACTATAAATCTCAACAGACGGCCTGCAATGATGAAAAAGACACATTTAAGTGGGTTGATCTGTATGTTGTACCTTCGACAACATTCAAATATGATTTGTATATCCTCTATGTGTTGGGAACATTTCTTAGATTGAGCAGTGAGGTTTCCCAAGTAGGCAAGGAGATGTGAGCGAGATAGTGGAAGGGGCATGTCATTTCACGTTGGAAAGTGGCCCTGGCAATTTTTAGTTCGAAGGGAATAACTCAATAGAGGAAGGTGCCCCATAGGTTTGTGAATGCGGTTTTGTATTGATTTTCCTACCAGATTTGGATATGGTTATAGCCAGAAAATCCATCCATGAGGGAGATGACTTCATGACTAACACAAGCATAGATGATTTGATCGATGAAGGGAGTAGGGAATTTTTCCTTAGGACAGGCTTGCTTGAGGTCGTGGAAGTCTGTGTAGACTCGAATGGTGCCTTGTTTTTTGTTGACCAGAATAGGGTTGGAAACCCACGACGTTTATGGAATGGGGCATATGAAGCCATTTGTATGGATTTTTTTGATCTTGGATTTGATCGCTATGGATTTGGAAGGGTGGAGGGGTAATTTCTTTTGGAGAATGAGGGAAACATCAGGCCAACTGTCAATGCGATGTTCAACAATGGCTGAGTATAACCCTGGAATTTCAATGTAGGACCAGGAAAACACATCTCGATATTCTTGGAATAAGGCTTTGTACGCTATGATTTTCTCTGGAGAGCATGCTTCCCCGAGGGTTATTTATTCCACAACATTGGGGTTGACTGAAATGTCGATTTTGATGGTGGGTGAGATATTGGCCATGTTACCTTCTTCATATGTGTTGGGAGAGGGTATTGGATTCTTGAACCAGTCTACATGGCCAGAAGGGATGGAATATTTCACTTCGATGGTACAGACAGGGGCATCTGTTGGTGGATGAAAGGTGTTGTGTGCCAGAAAAAGGGATCGATGATGAAAATAATCCCAGGGGTAATCGGGTGTGCATAGGACTTCTAAAATGTCTTCATCGGAATAAAAGGTGATGGAGTATAGGGAGTCTGTAATTGTTGGGGGTAGGGTGTTGAGATTCATGGGGGGTAGTTGGGGAAGGTTGGATATCGTCATTCATCCCTGAGGTAGATGGACTTACAGGAGTTGAATAGGAATTTTTAGTAGACGTCATGATCTAAATATCCATATATGAACTGGATGTATTGCAGTATGGAGGAGGGGGAATCTCATAAATTGATGTTACAGGGGAGTTGAGGGTGTTTCGGGGGAAGTCCTTGCGTCGTGGTGGAATGGCCAGAGGGGTCAATGGACGGGAGTTGGTCCAGCCCTGACTGCTTGGATGGTGATCATTCACTGTTGGGTTCATTAGGGATGGTATCCTTGGTGGAATGGTATATATAGTCTCGTCATCATTCAAAAATGAGTGATGAGTAGAGGTCCAAAATATCATCTATCATGAAGTTTACAAAACTCCAAAATATCATGGTCCAAAACTTGCATCGTTAAACTTCATGAAACTGTTTTAATATAGATATCCACTTGTAATACATAGATAACAATAACAAGAAATTAAAACATTAAGAAAACCGGAAGAGGTGGAACTAGATTCATCTTGAGTGTCTTTTGGGTGGTTCCTATCAACTTGCATTTCTGTCACATGTTCTTCATTTTGTTTACCTATTCAACACATGTGAATTCCATGATATCTACCATGATTTCATATTCAACCCCCCATTCAACACATGCTAATGCCATCATCTCTCAATATCTCCCATAAGTATTGACCACATCCTCATGGCTCTAGAATGCCTACAATGACTCATGGAGCTATACACGTGCATGTATATTTGCATGTCCATGTGAAATGATTGCAATGGAACTCAAACCATTTTGAAGTGGCATTCTAGTTTAATAAAACTTATAATTTTCTATAGTAGTTTTCTTATTATTCTTAGAATTTCTATGTGTCTACAGTCTAAACATAGTTATGAATAACATGGGTGTGAAACTTGCACGGTGTTTGAATTGAGAAGGGTAAGTTTCAAGATTGACCTTGTTTCTTTTCCTAAGAGCCTTCTAGGATTTATCAGTGAACAATTCAAATTCTACCCCTGAATTTATGGACGAAGAACTCAATTTGGAAGAATGAGGGCTTTATGATAAGTGGGAACTTCATCATGCTCAACCAGAAGTATGGATTCGAATGTTCTCATTTTAACAAAAGATCAAACTTTTTAAAGAGTATTGTTAAGGTTGATTGTCCCATAATATCATGTTATTTTAATTTAAAAGTTTCATTATTCCTGGCTTTGAGATCGATGTTATTAAAATGTAAGTTCATACCATAAAAGGAAGGCAGTTGCATATTTCAAGGTAAATTTAAGACATTAGATGATTTTTTTTACAAGTCTAAGTCAACATCAAGCCAACCATTAACAAACAATTAAAATTCATAACATAAAATGTAACTTTGGAAATGCTTACCCACAACAGAACCAAGAAGGATACAAAATGTTGATTTAGTTAAAACACAAATTGCAGAATGGACCAATACAAATGATGAAAAAGGATCATAGAGGTTTCCTTATCATTACAAAGTTTCCAAAGTTCTACCCTTCAACACAAAAATAGTTATTAGTATTTGACCCATGCACACGTGCACAAACTTCACTTCCATTTTCTAGATATTTAGAAGAAACTGCCTTTGGCTTATGTTTAGCTTCATTGACCAAAGTTGTTGGGTTTTACATAGGCTTGCTACATATGGTCACTGGTTTCATGGGCTCATCATTTCTAAAGAAGTATCCCAGAGATATTTGACCACCACCACTACAAACACCACATTCCATCTTACAAATTCAGTTTTCCAAGTGTCATAAAGAAAAAACTACAAGGAAATAGGCATTGCCAACGAAGCCTTAAAAAAACGACCAATAAAAAACCAATGCATTTAGACAAATTCAATATTCAAAAAAGGAAAAGATTATAAATATCTACAGATCAAAACGTATAGAAAAAACAGAGATACAAGAGAAACATAATACCTTATATTGCATTGAAACTTACTAATTGATTATAGAAAAGAAGTGCAAGTATTTTATAGTAAAAACCAAAAGAAACATATATAAAAAAATATTTATAGTTTGAAAGACTTCTTTGTTGATAAATATATTGTTCTAGAGAAGAGGACCCTCTTTTGTAACGGTCTCGATGTGAATAACTAAGCATAATGCATGACTCTTAATAGTGAATTTGCATGGGACACAATGGGGCGATGAAGACACATAGAGGAGAGGGAGATTGTCATTTCAAACAAAAATCAAATATTACACTTCTTTATTGATGGAAACTCATCCTTATTCATGTGACATGTGTGTGCCATTCTTCATTAGGTGGAAGACGATCTGGTTTATCTCTTCCTTGTTAGCTTCTCATGCTTGTTTGTTTCTACCATTTGTTCTATGTTGGTGAGATCTCCAACATGATTTCTTATATTTTTCTCACCTAACTCCCAATTTCTGCATAGAGAATCCTTGGGGGGAAGGGGTGGGTCAATATTGTTTTTAAAACTTACCACGAGATGCATTTTCTAGCCAACCCAAAATGCCTATTTTTCTCATGAAGAGATCCCATAGCTAGTAGTGGATTGTTGTAGTAGTACGATTTGATCTTGAGCTCACATGTACTTTCTTCTATCCTTGTAGCCCTAGTTATTTATTATTGTTAGTACCCATGGATGTTCTACTCAGAATAGTACTAAATTATATTGGGGGATTAATGTAGTCAGTAGGTCTTTGAAGAGATGAAGAAAGAAACTTGCAATTAGATGGCTAAAACACAACAATAATAGGCATACCAAGAGAAGGAGTGGAATTATTGAGAAGGCGTAAACGTTACAAGACTTTATTTCCCTCGATACTCCCTTTTCTATGCATGTTATTGTATCTTTCTTTGAAAATTGGGTGGTTTTGGCGGGAAGGGATATGGCCTATGGGGAGGATTTCCCTCATTGTACCCCCACTTGATATTTCCTTACCTCTATGATTCCATACACTAGATTCTCAATCCCATAGCTTAGGTCACTTACATATGGATGAAGTTGAAAAACTAGAAAAATGCCATGGCATGTTTGTTTGGGAGAGTAGACATAAAATCCGTAAAGGAGGAAGATGATTATGGGGACAACAAGATGAAAATCCAAAAGGATTCAAATATAAATGGCACAAGGGTTGGAATACATGTGCCACGATAATAATATCAATTACATCCATAATTACATAAAGTCCAACAACATCCTTATCACAGAGGGCAGTTACAAAACACAGATCTGCCATCTGGGTGCCTTTTATCTTGTTGGGGAATATGATGTCAATGATATGTTTGACACACAAGGGGATTTGAACTTGAATGTCCAGGCCACAACTTTGCATAAATATTACAACTTTAAGATAATTGACATGCAAGTCTACATGGCACCCGAATACATAGCTAGTGAGATCATCTTGCAGAAGATAGATGTCTTTACCTTGGACATGGTGTTGTTGGATTTCATTTATGACCACAAGATGATAAGGTATGTTCAAGTAGACAAGGGATAACATTGTATGAAGAGAATAGGGTGTATATAGACTCTCAATATTCTTCTTTAATATGTAGATGATAATTTTATGGGGAGTCCGAGGTCACAGATCAATCCTCGTCTCAAGGACTCTTTTCCTATAGATTGTGCAAAGCGGGTAATCATGATTGTTTCTTCCTGTGTGCATCTAGACCCTAGAAAGAGACCTAATATGAGATATATTTCAAGGTATTTATCCAAAGTGTTTATAATGTCCGAGCAATTGTATGATCAGATAGGAAATCTGATTAGATTGGATAGGAATCTAGGGAATTCCATTAGATTAGATCAGATAGGAAATCTAATTATATTGGATACAACATGGGAGGTGAAATCTGGATAGATAGAAAAGGAGGTAGGGGATAGGTGGATAGGTGACATGGCAGTTGGTATTGGTTGACTTGTTTTTTCCAGTTGATAGGTCTTGGGAAAAAGTTATCCCTATATACATTCCTTCAACATAATTATGTAGCACTATTAGACAAGTCCACATTGAAGTAAATGTGTTTCAGTCCATTTGATGCATGGACATTTTTAGACTCATGATTGGGTTGTATTCACTTATCTTGTTTCATGTGTTGATCTACTTTATTTATTATCTAAAACTTTAAGTTCTATTTAATATTTTCTCTTTTTTTTCTCCTCATTTGTTGTCCTCCTCCCCTCCATTATTGTTTTTTTATGTCACTTACTCCACTTGATGTGTCTTGATGATGCAATGGAATCCATATATATTCCTATGTCATTTCCTTGCCACATCCTCCCCATTCTTACACATATCTACAACCATTATTCATTGGGATTGCTTTGTTCACTAAGGAATACTATGCATTGGTAGGATTTGATAAGGTCTCCAAAGATGCACGGATGGTCCAAGTTTGTATTTTTTGGAGGATAAATCTAAGAAACAAACATTCAAGCATGTTCATGGTAGTCTCTAAATCAGTTAAGTTGAAATTGAACCGAGTTTATGAAAAAACATGAAGAAATTCTTTAGCTTAGTGATTCATTATGTTGATTGAAGATTTAAAATTCTCAACTATGAACATTCTCTTTCTTAGTTGTGAGTTTTATAGTGACATAAAACTATTCAACGTGACGAAAAGTGAAAAAATTATATCATGTTTTAACTATTATATAACCCCAATGGGTAATGTTGTAGTGGAATCCTTGTGAAAAAATCCAATCATTGAAAGAAGTTGTTCGTTAATGGTAGTACAATTAAAACAACATGGAATGATAACATAATTGATAGATTTGTAAAATCGAGAGAGAATATGGAAAATAGGTCTTTGAATTTAGGCAAGAACGTGTATTGGTAAGTTAAGAAAAGAGGAGTATAAAATCCATTACAATATCAGAACTATTGGCACACTTGGTTATGTGGCATTGAAATATGTTCTCTATGACCATTTGAGAAACAAAAGTGATGTCTTGTGAACATGTGATGTGATCGTAGTTGAATTGTGCATGGTGTTATTGGGACTACTCTAATTGATTGGTATGCAAGTGGATCCTCAAAATTGGCATTATGATCTTTCGAGAGCCATTGGAGTTATAAATGTGAAGGTTGTTATAGAGACATCATGATGTAAACTTTGATCCAATGTTGCTCGTGTTATAGATTAGAAAATTTGTTATTTTTCCTCAAGCAAGTAGACTTTGATAATCCTACCTTGATTTTCAAGAAAATTTCATCCCTGAATATTTTTACTATTAGTCCTCAACGTTTGTAAGCTTTGCGTGTCATGGAGGAAAGTGGCCATCTTGGTGACATGAGATTAATATCAAACATTGATGTTGCCATGGAAAACCAAAAAACATAAATATAATGGTTTTCATGCTCATCTCTAGACGCTGAGGTTCATTGCACAAATTAACAATTTTCAAATTAAGGAACAACACAACCTTCACTAACAATAAGTTGAAGAACAATAATATATAGTTCAACACATGAAACATGTTATATCTGTAAATGATATCCTTCTATGTAATCAAATGGCTATGCTATTTTTCTCACTTGGGAATCTTGAACTATGCATTAAACATTGAGTCACCAAATATAAGAAAACCTTAGTAAAACCTTAATTTACATAATATAACAAAATCTAATTATATTATAATCTAGTAAAACCTTAATTTTACAACTACCCTTTCCATTTCTATTAACAAGTTCTCTATTGAGGTGTCCTATAAAAAGAATAATAGAACGACCAACCCTTGGTATGATAAAGAATGTAAAATTGCTAGGAAAGCCATTAGGGATGCTTCTAATGTGTCCTTAAAACTAGATAAGATCAATACGTACAAAGCCCTAATTAAAAGGAAAAACGGTACTATATCAATAAAAGAAAAGATAAACTTTCACAACTATATAAGATGGATCCTAAGAAGTTCTAGAGCCAAATTCTAAACCACAATACTAAAGAAAATAATAGGCTTCCCTTAAGGGACTGGAATTCCTACCTTAAAAGTCTTTACGAGTTCCCTATTGCCATGGACACCATTCCTATTGTCCCTACAAAGAAATAAGTTTTTTCTTTAGATGACATAGAGTTCAGGGTCAAGTGGTTTGCAAATGAGAAAACTAAGGACATTGAAGGCTACCAAGATGAAAATTTTAAAATCGGAGGGCCTATCCTTATCCCTCACATACACAAGATCTTCAATTTAGCAGTTAAGTAGGACTTCCCTAAACCCTGAATGCAAAGCCTCATTGTTCCTATTTTTAAAAATGGGGATAGAAAAATTCCCTCTAATTATAGGACCATTATGATTAGCCCGATTTTAGCCAAGCTTTATGGAATTATTTTGGAAAAGAAGATTAACATTTGGCTAGAAAGTCACGGTAAAAGAGCTAAATGCCAGGCCGAGTTTAGGAGATATCATTAAACTGTGGACCATCTTGTTACCTTTAGGATCATTGGAAGAGATAAAAGTGCCTCTTGAGTTGAGGGTTGTTGCAATAAGGATGTATGAGAACAGTATTGCTAAGTTTAAAAGCACAAAGGGTTAGTCAAAGGAGATTAACTGCAATATTTGAGTCAAACAAGGTTGTCCCTTGTCCCCTACCCTTTTTGGCATATACATTGACAAGTTAGAAGATTGCTTGGAAAAAGAAGGTTGTGTCGGCCCTACTCTCAATGGTATAGTCATCAATCTTCTTCTTTATGCCGATGGTATTGTTCTTATGGCAAGGAGTCCCCATGATCTTGAAAAGCAACTAAGAGTCCTCAAGGATTTTTGCTCCAATATGGGTATCAATGTTAATACTGATAAGACTACGATCATGATTATTAAATCCAATAAAATCAATTATGATACCTTCGTATATGACAAAAACAACTTGGAGGAAGTGATTTCATACAAATATCTTGGAATTGATATTCACCACAAGATCAATTGGAATGATAGCATTGAGAAAATGATTATTGGGGGATGGAAAGCTTATTATGGGCTTGAAAACAATTGTAAATCCACTGATCTTTGGAGTTGGGATAAGAAGAAACTTCTCTTTGAAACACTTGTTACACCTATTATTCTTTATGGATGTGAACTCTGGGGATGTAGTATCTGTCGTGAATCTTGGAGAAAGATAGAGCAAATACAAAAGAATTTTATAACTTATAACCTCAAAATTAAAGGAAATACACCCTATCCCATCCTCCTCTTAGAAACAATCCTCTCCCCCATTGAGAGCATGGCTATGACTAGATTCCTAATGTAAACCACCATCGACTCAAGTGAGGATGGCATAAAGATGCCCGATTTTGGCTAAACTATTTGGGAATCATGGAAGACACCATTTTGCAGAATAAAGATACTATTAAAAAAATCGTCAAATCAAAATTTAAGGAGAAAATGTGGTGTGATAAAGACTTAGAGGAAGAAAGAAAATTAAGGTATTATAAGGATGTAATCAACCCTAATCTAAAAGATCAAAATTATCTATCTATTTTGCCAAGTGTAAAGAAAAAAATAAGTATTGCTAAGATAAGAACAAATTCTCACGAGCTCCATAGTGAAACTGGATGTTGGTCAATTCCTAAAATGCCATGGGATTAAAGAGAGTGTCACATTTGTGACACTAAGAATGTTGAATATGAAAAACACTTTCTCTTAGATTATCCAACCTATACCAATATTATATCTCATTTTTTAAATATTTGTCACACTACCAACCTTCCTAACCTCTTAACTCAACAAAACTATGTTGATCTTAGAAAGCTTCTCTTAATGTTTTTCGAGCACATAAACAAAATTCTAAAGAATCGCAAGTACTTACCCTCTTAAGGTCAGATAGAACAAATTCTCACGAGCTCCATCGTGAAACTAGAGGTTGTTCAATTCTTAAAACGCAAAGAGAGTGTCACTTTTGTGACACTAAGAAGGTTGAAGATGAGAAAAGTATGGTAATCTTGGAAAGCTTCTCTTAATGTTTTTTCAACACAGAAACAGAATTTTAAAGAATCGCAAGTAATTACTTACCCTCTTAATCATCATCATCAAGGACTGAAGTACTCTCGATAGACGGTAAGAGCAACCTAATCACAAGGACTTCCATAGATTACGTGACATACAAAGTCAACCACATGTTTACGTGATGTACAAAGTCCAATCACATGCTTAGACAGGGGTATACGTAGTGAGTGACTCCGTCGACTTTTGAAAACTCTAGCCACTACCCGCTGTGCTGTAGTAAAATATTATATCGGGGCCAAGCGAACGCCCCGAAATAAAGGGTGATTACTGTCACGAGTTGTGTTCAGTATACGTCGTTGTTGGCGAGATTAGATCGTCGTGTTGACCCCTTGGTTCCATGGCAGGTAAGAGACGACCCCTACCACAACCCCATTAAAACTGGTCGAATGTGGATATTCCTTCTAAGAGGAAGAATTTATCTCAGGCTAAAGAATCAGTTGGGATGCTTCCATGGCGCAGCCTCGTTCTGATAGCCTTCAGCGCCCTCTTTGTACCACATTTTCC
>JASDQU010276005.1:1097-14426 GCA_032191745.1 Picea mariana
CAAGTGCACCGAAAAAATCAATTTTTAAACAAAAAATAATAATTTAAAAACCATAAACCTTATGTGGTGTGCTTAGAAACCAATACATCCTCGGTGCATTCTGATAAAAAACATGCACTGGTTCATATGACTAGCGTACGGATCGTTAAATGGTAAAATTAAAAAATACCAAATTGAATCAATGTGTCGAAACATACAATGAAAAATTAGCTGGAAATTTATATTTTTAAAATTTAAGTGTTTATTAATGAAAACCCTAATCGTTATTTCATTATTTTTCCAAATTTAGAGTGGAGACTTGTGCAAGAGATATTTACAAGAAAATTCTTTGGAGTGGGTAGATTTTCTTGAAGAGCCAAATTTACATATAGATTTGGAGAGGAGAAATTTCAGGTATGTGATTTTATTCTATTCATTATCTCAATCTTTCCTCTATTTTATTCAAACATATTTCAGTGTATAATAAAAAATAAAGTAAAAGGGTTTCACATTTACGTTCATTATTGGAATCTCTAGATACCTCGTTTTTTCTCTTAGTTTTCCTCTCTATC
This sequence comes from Picea mariana, assembly GCA_032191745.1. Taxonomy (NCBI): domain Eukaryota; kingdom Viridiplantae; phylum Streptophyta; class Pinopsida; order Pinales; family Pinaceae; genus Picea; species Picea mariana. The sequence goes on from JASDQU010276005.1 coordinate 1,649, forward strand.
ACTACTACATTTGTACCCAAAATCCGACGACTAATTTTAATGAAATTTGAGAATTTTGTGTTTATAATCCGACGGCATTATTTTTTTTAAAGCATTGGTGGAATGTCATCCGATATTCGACAAGAAAAATCATATTTCGATTCGTCGACACATCTCCATCGAATATCCTACTACAATTTTTTAACATTTAATATCAGTATCCATCGAATATCTGACCACTGCACTGTCAGTTAACTTCCTCTTAAACACGTCAAACCCATGGCAGGGTCAGCGATAATATGAAAATCATATCTTTTAGAGTTATGGCCTAGTCGTCATAGGATGCCCCATGTGGCCATCGAAAATCCAACACACTCACCTGTCTAAACTATAACACAACCGTCGAACGTGATCTCTTTGGAGTCGAATATCCGACAACAATAAATTTTTTCTTAATTTTTTATTTTTACCAAAATGGTGTATATACCCATGTATATATCCCTATATAACTAGAGATATATATTGTGTATATATACCAAAGTGCATCTAAAGGAGTTGAAAGGGTAGCAGAAAATAGGAGAGAAGGATAGTTGGTGGTTGAAAGAGAGGGTATTGGTAGTGGATAGAAATCCAAAGAGTAGACAACATGGGGGAGTGATGTCTACATAGTCAAATGAGTCTATGAAAAGAGTGAAGCAAGTGGGTGAGCATGTTGAGTAATATAGATTTAGGATCGTATAGTGAGAATTTACATCTAAAGAAAATGTAGATCAGATCATGGAGGGGAGCATGATCGTTAATCCGTAAGAAGAAGGATAAATAAATGACATGTTCCAACTATTCAAACCATGACAAGCACAATAAACATACATGGTATGACCTAAATATACTAAAGGAAACCTAGAATAGTCACCACTCCTCTTGCATCTTTAGAAAATTAAGGTAATTAGTAACTTTTTTCTATTTATAATTTAAAATCACCTCCTAAAAATGCAGTGGATGATAGTGGTGGAAAAGCAAGTGTAATTTGAAATGTTATTAATAGTAGAAGTGCACTAGTGATTTTTTATTCTAGTTCAAAAATATCGACTGACCTAATAAGTTAACTAGCTCCATGAGATTTTCTTTTTACAAGAAATCAGAGAAAAAGTATGGCTAGAGAAACAAACAATACCACAATCCACCTCCCCAAGTTCAGAGTAAAAGGAAATAGTGATTTTTTATTCTAGTTCAAACAAATGATTGGTGAAAGTGCTTGGGAATACTATTATGTATTCCATGACTTGATCAAAAACATATCTTAGCCAATCCACAAGGCTCAAAACAAGGATTTTTTCACTCAAGGTTTTCATCCCTTGACAACAATACCACTAATACAACAAAAAATGGACCACCTAGTGAGAGGCCTTGGCCCAAGCTATGGATATTGAATTGATGAATGGGTATATATGAGAGACTAGAGTAGGAATTGAGATTATGTCCTTAACTAGTGTGATTCCTAATATTTCTCAATTACATTTGGATCTCTCATCCATAATAAAACAAATCTATGAAATGAGACACACCAAGGTTACAAGGAAGAAAGATTGGTGTTTCATATGTAAGATATAGGGTCACATGGAAAATGATTATCCATCACTAAGAGTTGATGTTACTACTCCTAACCCAATGACACCACTCATTAGGTTCCCATGCAACATGATAGGTGAAAAATTGAAGATTCATAGGTCTTTCACCCACCCCCACACCTTCACATGATTCTATAGAAGTGTACTTCTATATCGTCTACCATTCTATATGATTTTGGTAGGGAAAACACCCATTCCGAATAAAAATATCATTCCCTATAGGTGTTAGCAGAGTGGCTTGAGAAAATTTCCTTCTAGGTGAAGCAGGAAAACATTAGAATGACTAATTAAAGGAGGGGTTCGAGGAGGATATGTAAAAGTAGGGATGGTAGATACATCATCCTCATAAGATGATATAATTGAAATGATATAGGTATTTTTTCTTGGGATTTCACATGGTAGAGGAGGATGCAATGTGGATAGTACAAGTCCATAGGTCATACGACCAAGAACTTTCCTAATATAAAAAGTGGGATATGAGGGCATGATAGTGGAATTCTTATGATTGCATACGATAACCTCCCCACATAATAAAAAATTCTCATGTGGACCAAGGGTTTGATGTGGTGAAGTAGAAGGTTTATTATTAAGAATACATGGAAGCATTAAAAGAAGAAACTAATATGCTAGGGAATGGTGCAAATAGTAACTTAGTGGTCGATAATTCCCCTAATCATCTATGACTAGGTAAAATAATTTAGGGATCACAACATAGAGCTACTAGAGAGACCACCTCAAAAATATGGTTCGTGAATTCTTCCATACCTTCATTAGAATCCTATATTATGAAGGGATGAAAAGGAATTCATGGTAGGTCTTCAACAAGATATTTGAGGGGTGGGGGGAGTGTAAATAAGAACCCATCCACTATCCATAGCCTAAAAGAAAATTTTGATGGATTGATCAAAAGAAGAATCATTGGACCAACAAAGAAATCTAGATGGATGTTTAGATCCATGGGGTGTGACATGTCATGTTTGATCTGGAATTGATGTGAACACCCTTCCAAAGAAAATATAGGATATGATGGGAGATGATGTCTAATATACTCATAAATTCAGTTGTAGTTAGTGAATTAGTACATAATATACCCCATTGAATACCTAGAGGAGTTTTAGGTCAACCATGGAAATGTGAAAACAATCATAGATTTTGAAGTCATTAAGATCTTCTAGAGAATAATAATTACCCTACCCTCCTTGGATACAAATGGGAAAATTACAATGAGGCCATAATTAAATTAAAGAGAAGGGAAATGTGATTTCAAACTAATGGAATTGGAGTAATACAACCCATTGGTCCTATCAAAGGGAAGTGATACATAGATCTAGTAGATGATGTCATGGTGGTAAATTAGTGGACCAATTGTATAACTTGATGACAACAATGAGAGATGATTATATCAAACCCAATATTGATGGAGAAACTATCTAGAGAAGCATTTGTTCTATGAGTTAGATAGCTAAGAAGAATTTCAATATTGGAAGAAGCACAAAAAAGCGTTTCCATATTCCCATTGCACCATGATCAAGTCTATCCATTGGATTGGGATGGAGCTATATGACCCTATAATATTTTCTGGTACAGGGGATGTTGAAGAGTTTATGTAATATCTAATAATAATGGTCCCAGGAGAGAAATTGGTACCAAAAGTAGACATGATGTTGAGATCCATGAAATTTAGGTGGTGGGATACTCATAAAAATTCCCTTGATGGTTAGGAAGAAGTCCAACCAACACTATGACATTGGTTTTCTCCACCACCCAAGTACTGGGTGATTGAATTTCCAAGGGTAGAAAAGGATCCAATCACCTTTTTAGAAGTCTATGAGGGAAAGATGAATCTAGTCCTACATGAAAACAGGTGCATCCAGAGGCAGACCATTGAGAGCTTCCTATAACAATAATGTTTGCATGAAATTATTTACCCTTTGGGGTCCATCCCCAAGGGCTAGTACCTAGGTAAGGATATTTTTTGGTAGACCTATAACTTGAAGGTTGTAGGGGAAGGGTTCTACTCAATGTTCTTCTATCTGGGTAATTCCTTGAGTATCACTTTTTATATAAATTCCATTAAGTATTTATTATTTTATATTAGGATGGAAAAACTATTGATATATGTATGCAAAGAACACATACACAAGCAACAAAATAAATAACCAATTCTTGATTGGGTAGATGAAGGTTAGGATTTTCAGTCTTGTGTTAAGATAGAAAAGGAGATAGAAGAACAAGATGATTTGAATAAGTTGTGGCACTTGTCACTCTAAGAATAAAAGGGATAAATATCAATAAAAGAGAAAATAGAGTACCCTATGGAAAAATATATTGGGAACCTTTAAATATAATGCACTTGAACATTGGTATAGAATAACAACCTACATTGGCATACATAAGAGAATATTTGGATGATGAGATGGTATTTGAGGTTGTAACATTTCTTAAGGATAATGTAGATCTATCCCTATAAATATTAACTAAAATAAATGGGAGTAAATGGGAACGTTATGAAATGCAAATAAAACTTAATCCGAATTTCAAGCCCACCATAAAAAAGGATCTATAGGTTGAATTTGAGAATCAAAGAGAGGGTAAAAGAGGATATTAGAGAAATTATTCTGGATAGTTTTGTATTCACCATACATGACTCAAATTAGATCAGTCCAATACTAATATAGGACAAGAAATTGGGAGGAGGAACAAGGGTCAATGTTGATTTTTCGAGCCTAAATGAAACCAATGTTTATGACCTGTTTCATATCCCCTTCAGTGATGAGGTTGTAGATCAGGTAGTGGGAAAGGAAACCTATTCATTAACTAATGGATTCTCGAGATATCATCAAGTGCAAATAGTTGAAGAGGACAAGAATAAAACATTTTTTTCCACTGAGTGTGGATCCTTTGTTTATAATGTCATTCCATTTGTCCTAAATAACACCCTAACAATATTCTCCAGAATCGTAATAACATCCTTTAGAGAGTACATCCACAAGCTCCTAAAAGTGTACTTAAATTCCTACACTATATACAATATAATACAAGATCATGTCATGATGTTATGACTAATATTTGAAATATGTTAGCATTTTTAGATCTCTTTGAACTTAGAGAATTTCATATTATACATGTCATTTGGCATGCTACTATGCCATGTTTTTGCAAGGATTGTATGTCGATGGATCTATTATCACTTGCTAATTTGCATTAATTTTTCCCAAAGCATCTTGTCCTTGTGTTATCTTTCCACTCAGATTTTAAAACTTTTCCACCAGCTCCGTCAAGCTCCCATCACCTAAATCCTTCACTCGATTGATCATCCAAAATATTCATGTCCTCCATGAGCCAAAAATTTGGCAAATATCCCAAACCTATATCTAGTCTAAATTCTTATCTAAATCCCTCGGTTCCATCACTTCATTCATTTTTTACTCTTATTTTCATATTCCTGTTGAAAATAAAAAATATTCCTTTTATTAAGAACCCTTATCCCATCCACAAAGTCATGTGCTAAGCCTCATATGCCCAAATTCCTTAGAAATTGGAAAAAACGTTTATTATTATTAATATAAATATTTTTGTATTAAAATATTTATATTAATATTTGATCCAATATTTAATTTATGGAATTACGTCAAATCATAGGCACAAATATCGATTTATAATATGGAAAAGTCAAAGAGTGGATGGAGGGTGCACATACATATCGGGCATAGAATTAACGCTGAGGTTAATTATGTGAAGGCGGACCAGGGAAAATATCGTGGTTTTTGTGTTAGGGAGACATGTCATTAAGTGATGAATATCGGGGAGAAAAGTAGTTTGAATTAAACCACTCTAGCCCAAGCCCGATATAATAAATGCACCATTTATCATATAGTTTATGTGCGACATATTTTCCAGGAATGCATTTCAATAAAAATTATGGAATTTCCAATAAAATAAATTCTTCTGGGTGAAAGTGTTTTACAGAGGTAAAATTTACATTTTACAAATTAAAAGAAATTAACATTTATTTCCATGGAAAGGAATTAAATGGGAAGGTGCACGTGAAAGGAAGACTTGGATAATTCTTTATCCAAAGGTTTTAAGGAAGTAAAATAAGAAGATCAAAAGTATTTTACCAAAGATGGTAAACAAGACATGGTTTTCAAAAGCATGGGAAAGAAACCAGTAAATGGTTTTCACAATGAAAGGGTAAATTGGAAAAAACATAACACAGTAAATGTTGTTCACGGTAAAATGGTAACAGTAAATGTTTTTTACAGTGAAATGGTGAATTGGGCAAAACAAGACATGGTTTTAAAAACCACGGGAATGAATTAAATTATGGGAATTTAATTCTACAGGATAGAAAAATATTTGGGAATTGTTTTTATTTCAAATATATTATTTCCAAATATTTAATGAGAATATGGATAAATTGAATTAAATTTGAAAGAGTATAAGTGACATTTCAAAGAGAACGTGGTAGAGGAAGGAGCTAGAGCGTCACATGAATCAACATGGATCATGACACGTTTTTTCTGAAAACTAACATTTGTAATCATTGTAATCAGTTTTAGAAGCTAAAACGCTTCATTTCAGTTATTGTAATCAGTTGCACACTGAAGGAACTCGAATTGTATAAGTGTTAGAGGTTCCAAATGAATTAGTGAGGGTAGAAGTGCAAGGGCACAATTCTGGTTGTTTTGAACTCCATTATAACTTTCTAGAGTTGAATTGAATACATATGCAGAAGCTTTGAAGTCTTTATGAAAATATTCTAATGGTGATGATATGAGTTTTGACTTCCTTCATTGTATGTATTTCCTATGTTATTTTCTTTCATTTGCATTTTCTTCTATTTAAATTTTAGAGTTAAAGGCCTAGAATTCATCTTATGATGCTCTTGGCTTAGCAATTTAAACTGTGTGTATTTCTTCTTAACTAATTCAGAATTGATTTCAGTAATGCTTTGATGCTGTTATTTGTTTTCTCCTTCCTCATACACCCTACTCAAATTCAATTTATAACTCAGATTCATTTCCTCATTTAGCCTTTATCCTTTGGAGAGTTCTATTGGTCATTCGATGTTTTCATTCATTTTCATAATTTGGACTCCATAGCCCTAAGTGTCCCTCCTCTTCTTGGCCAATTTTTTTTATAAAACCCCCCAAAACAAACTAAATCTAGCCACCAATTTCCAAAGAAATATCAAGTGACATGAGAGATCCCTCTCTAAGTTGAGCAGGCTAGTGCTTCAACTCTAAAGTAGGTTGAAATAGTTACCTTTGTTGTTTGTCTATCAGCCAGACAAAATTTATAGAGTGCTAACAGGATCTAAGTAAAATAGTGAGTATTTTTTATATCAAGGCCCCAACCTATGTTCATACACCATAGTCAACTATGGGCCATAGTGGGTACTACTGAATATTTCTTAAGGGGCAGGCCACTATCAAAACCCTCATGGAGTGATTACTAAATAAGGTGGAAGAAGTTTTCTAGAATATATAATGGCAATAATCGTTAGAAATTTTGAAATAAAATATAGTAAATGTACTTATCCTAGTTTTACCAAACTGGACCCTCAAATTTCATGTGCATGTTGGTGTCTCAACCATTTCTTTGGGAGCAATATTGGCACAACCTAGGAAGGGGAAAATTAGATCAAACAATCTAATTTTCTAGAAAGAAGTTATCTAAGGTTGAACACAACTACAACATCATAGGAATAGTAGGGTTAGAAATAGTGTATTTGTTACATAAATTTAGGCACTACCTACTATGAGAGCACTTCAAATTCTTCACACATCATTCTACACTCAAGTACTTGGTAAAAAAAATGGTTTTATAAAGTTTCATCTATAGTTGGCTACTACTATTTTAGGAATTTTACTTTGAATTTATAGTGAAGATTGGAAGGACTAATGTTGGTCTAGACCACCTATCTAGATTGGAAATTCGAAAGTTTGGATGGTCACATGATGACCAATTTCTAGACTTTGATTTGGTCAAAGTGGAACTAAGTACCATAATACTTGGAACGCATAACCATTTTCCTCGTTAGAGGAATTTTTCCTTGGGGGTCTTCAACCACATAGAAGAAATAGTTGGTTTTCAGAGCTACAAACTATTAGTCTATTATGGGTTAGTTATACAATTTGAGCATAGATGGGATAATCAAGCGATAGGTTCTGGACCATGAGTGTGTGGGAATCCTATGGTAAATTCATAGTGGGGTTGGTGAGAGACCACTATGAAGGAAAGGACACTACGAAGGAGAGACCACTATGTATAAAAGGACAGGTCGTCCCTACTTGAAGAGACACATGTTCACCTGGCCATATTAGTATAAATAGGAGGTGCTCCAGCTCATTTGTACACACACACAGTCATCTAGAAGAAAAGGCGCAAATGTTGGGGAGGAGTTGCAGCAACTGCAGGTGTGCAGTAATTACCTGTTCATTATTTTGGTATTCTATCTTATGCACTACCTATGGAGAAGGTGCACTACCTTGGTTTATATGTTGGCTCTAGTGAGGCTTCCCAGAATCATTCTTTCTATTAAATTTTAAGGTTCTCAGGGGTGGATTTGTGCCTATGGTTGGGTGGAAATGTTGTAGCATTTTCTATGGTAAAACAAGCACAATATTCTAACAGATTCCAAGGGTGCTTTTGCATGTACTAAAGAGATTGATGATGATGGAATTTTCATTAGCCCTATCCAATAGTGGATAGATGGGGCTTATGAAAGTTTTGATTTTGCATGGAATTTTTTTCAGGGCTGAATATTTGTACCCTCATGAACAAAGTGGCTTGGTAAAGCTCATGGTGTTCTTGATGCTTGAAGATTTGTTCATGATGGTGCATGAGTTATGTCAATGGTTTCTATAAAATTGATTACACCATGCTAGGAATGTGTTTCATGTCATTTTGGGTGCATGGTGAATCCCTAGCCCCTTACTATATCTTAATATGTACTTTTGGCTGATTGATCACCATCACCCCATGCTAGTGTATTCTCACCTATGCATTTAGGGCATAGAATAATATTATATTTACTTGAGCAAGGTTGTAGGAATGAAATGGATGATTTTTTTTTTTAGGGTTTTCTATGCAAGTGGTATATCATTCAATGTTATTCTCTCACCCTATTGGCATGAAATGGTACACACCATCAATGGTTTCCATGGGGTACAATATAGTACACAATTAACTTAGGTTTATTTAGGCTAAGTAAGGGTAGGATATGTTAGGCTGAGTTGGTAGGGTAAGAAAAGATAGGGTATGTTACATAATCACGATATGTTATGTCAAGTTAGGGTTGGAATGTGAGAGCAAGGTAAGGTAGGGGATGGTAGGGTAAAGTGAGAATTAGGTTTGTTAGGCTAAAGATGCATACAATTCTGAATAAATGAAATAAACTATGTATAATAAATGAAGTAAATCACTATAATGCACATGAAAGGTAAATAAATAAAACAACATATAAAAAGATAGATTCATGAGTATTATGTAAATTTTAGTACAATTGATGCAACCTCTCCACATACGCTAGTGATCAGTTGCAATTTCTAGTGCGAAGTCTTGTAGAAATCAATGAGCCATGAAATGTTAAATTTACAAAAAAAAAATTAAGAAGTAGACGTGAATTTAAAAGTTTACAAGAATCTATAATACATAAGAATAAATAGAATTACCTTATTGAACTTATTTTTGTTTCGAGAATAATTTAATATTCTCTATTAAATAGGGCCAACCATGTGAAGGTGGAAGCTCATATGGCCCCTCCCCCCCTCACATCACTCTCAATTCCCCATAACCAATGCATGTGATACATGTGGATATCGATGGCCACCCACCTATTCCAACTGGCTCAAAACATCTTCTGGAAATTTACTATTTTTAGTAGATTTTTGGTTCCTAAACTTACAGGGCCATTTTGAGGGCCTAAATGACGTTTTTTTCGGTATCAAGCACCCCAATGATATCACCAGTATCTAATTGAGCCCCCAAAATGAGTCTCCTCAACGATACCTTTCCAACGAGCTATTTTCCACCCCAAATGAAGATCGTATGCCAAAGTTACGCCCTAGGAAGTTGATACAACAAACTACCCAAAACGAGGTCCACAAAACTGTTGGCTTTTCATCTTCCGGGGTTAGGGTTTTTTATTTTATTTATGTTAAAAATGAATTTATAACCTCATTGTAATCATCTTTTTGTGAAAGTGAGTAGACATCACATCTCTTCTTAGAGATAAGTTGCCACCATTCTAGTGAGTCTTTCACTCTATATTTCTACAGTTTTGTCCATTTCACTTATTAATAGAAATTGTGTATTACTGTATCTATGTGTTTATGGTTGCATCTATTATATATTTTTATTATATTATTGGATATATGATATATCTTTGCACATTTATTTATTATATCTTCACTCTCATTTCATGCCGAAAATAATCCGGATCAGTGGTATCAGAGCAGGTTGTTCTTGATCATTTTTTTTTTTTAGTGCATGTCCCCAACGAGGTCCGAGTATAGAAAGTTGGGTCTAGAGCTTATCTCTCTTGAACACAATATCTCTCGCACACCTAAGAAGCCTATTGACAGGCATAAGTGACACACCGTCAACTGGAAGGATAGATCCGGACTGAGGTTGTCTAATTAACCCAAGTCGTTTGGGATGATCTATCCTGACTGATTTAATGGCTTCATTAGCCAACTAACATCCTAAAACAAAGAAAAGAAATAAAGTATTCTAAAGCTACAACTACGATACTATGTACATGAATTTGATTATTTACAAGTGTTAAAACAGAAACATAAATATGAACAAGGTATTTACAAATTGCAAGTTTTGGTGGATGTCTTGCAGAATCAATTTTTTTGCAATTGTTAATGAAGTAGATAAAGAAAGCACATATTTTTATATTTTCTGTTTAATAATCTAAAATCTAAGAACTCTAAAGATACTAATAAAACATAGTTTGAAACAAGAACAGAATAACGGTCACAGCCAATTTAAACTGTCTTATTTCATTAATAAATAAACTAATAACAGAGATTGAATACAAATAAAACTAACCTGATGATTACTCACAAAATGTGTTTATATCTCTATGCAATTCAAATTTCCAGCTATCTTCCCTGTGAGAGAAACCTGTAACAGGCTTGTGCTAACATTTCCAGAATGAACTCAAAGTATTTTTGAAGCAATGATATAAGAGCAGAGAAATAAACATATAGATCCAATGACCTTGTAATAATGAGTTCTTATAGTAAAAGAAATTCAACATGAAGCACTCATATATCACATCAATTTAACATCAAGAACAAATCAATGATATTAAAATGAAATAACGATCACAGATACAATATATGAACAACAAATTATAGACAGAATTTAAAGTGTTGAATAAAATGAAACATTATATGCTAATAAGACTAAAGGTTTTTTAACATATTAATATCCCATAATATAAAAGGCAAAATGTAATGGAACAGTGTCATGCTGGTCTCAAGCCGAAATGTGAACAACTTGTCCATACAGTCTTGGGAATTACATGTCCATAATGTGTTTGAATCAAAGATGTTTTTCACTACAAGAGTGAACAGTATTTAAAGTAATCCAAGATCGAAATACTCATATCACACAGGATAGAGTCAAATATCCCAAAATCAAGTAATATTACAAAAATAGTGAATTGGAAACCACTCATACAAGAGTTGGTTTGTTCAAAATTAAATCAGAGTTTTATAAAACATAAAGAAGGAGATACTACTGATCATTTAAGTGTATAATTGAAAATATTTACTCCAAGAAATCAACAACACAATCTCCCATTTCCTGAAAATAAAAAAACCAATTTGATAAATTAGAAAAGAAATCACTAATAACTAGTTATTATTAAAAAGGGACTTGGCTATAGAATCGTAGATTATGTAGCCAGTCTTAATTTTAGTAAACGAAATCAAAATGAAATCAAAATTCAAATCTACTTATTTTGACTTAGATAACATAAATGAATGAAAAGAAAATAAGATTGTTTTACCATTAAAAATTAGCCAAGGAGGGATCAGACAGTTCATAGTTTATAATTGCCTTGACATTGGGCATATTCTTAATAACTATGTTCCTAGACCTCTTGATTCATTTATTCTTTCTCTCTGTAAGTGCCTTGGGACCAAGGTTCTCTTGCTTCAACAGATCCTTCTGAGTAGTCAAGCTTCTAATTCGGGCCTGTAAGAGAGGAACATTGGTATAGTAGCGTTCTACCCAATCGAGACAGCTATCACAGTGTACCGGGGATATGGCATATTGATGCAAGACACATTCGACTAGGGGTGTTTCAGTATTACCTTTTGTTTATTTCAGATCGTTCTCAATACCCGAAAATCCCTTTTTACTTTTAATACATGGAGGAAAATTGTTCACGAAATCATATGGTTCGACATGGGTGATAACCTCCCTCCTGGAAGATTGATCTTCTGGATATTCTCGAGCTAATAAGTCCTCTACCTCAGAATCCGAACCCTCATCGATATCGATCAGATCGATATCGATCAGATGAGTATCCTTTCTGTTCCTTAATTTTCTAGATATTAGGCGACCAACCTTATTATTCTTGAAACCCAAATCTGTGCATTGTTGTTTCCTTCCTATACAGAGTTTCTTGTCATCAAATTTAACATTAATGCTCAAATTAGCATCGTTTACAAGCACATGAGGATCATTTCCCTTCAATTCGGCAATCACTTGTTCTAGAGATCTAGCAGGCGAAAATATACATGGTGATCCTTTATATAGAGGGGTTTTATCAATAAACTCTGGTTCATTAATTGAATTAACGAACTAACTTTCATCCACTGGCTTGTCCGAGTTAGGGTTTGCAAAAGGAAGATTGGTTGTAGGGTCAGCCTGGGCAAATCCATTTCTCATCAGAGAGGTTTCCCAACTGTCACCTATGTTTGACATATGATATACCAAAAAAATTTTAACAAGTCCTTGGTGGAACAGGCTCGAATTGATACCCTGTCGCTTGTAATGCTTGGACATATTTTAGAGACTGATCAGAAGGTAAAAGGGCATATATAACTCGAAACCTATGAAATTCATAAACAAACGGACATGGCATAGAAAAACCAGACCGTATTCACCTTCACATGTAACTAACAGTAAACTATGCCATA
>JASDQU010276007.1:4968-15010 GCA_032191745.1 Picea mariana
ACTTTTGATCTTTTGAGCAGAAATAACGAAGCCTCCCCCACAGAGAAAAGGCCAGGAGACGTAGGCAAAGTTGTGCCGAACTCCATTATCAATCTGTGTGTTATGGTTTGTTGTTTATTCTTTCATTTCATATCTGCATATGTGTATATGGTTGTCATAATTCCTCTTCTTTTCTCATTCTTTCACTAAGTTTCTCAAATGGTTAATTAATGCATGCAAAATTAAAACTCAACCATAAGTCATTAAAAGATCCGATGGATCATCAAACAACTCATGCACTCTTCTGCTTAAAGTGTCTGCTACTTTATTTTCTTTTCCCTTGATATGTCTAACTTCAAAGTCGAATTCTCTCAAGACGGATAACCATCTGGCTTGTCGTGCATTGAGCTCTGGTAGACTAAACAGATATTTCACATTGCTATTATCCATCAATAGTAGAAATTTCCTTCACATTATGTAGTGTCGCCACATTTTTAATGTGTGTATTACCGCTGCCAATTCTAAGTCATGAGTGACATAATTTCGCTCATGTTCCTTTGATTTTCGGGACTCATAACAAATAACAGGTCCTTCCTGAGTTAGGACACCACCTAGTCCCTCTTTACTTGCATCAACACATACTGTGAAGTCTTTATCTGGGTCTGCTACCTTCAAAATGGGCGTCAATGTCAATAATTCTTTCATCTTGTTAAAACTATCTTGACACTTTTGCGACCAGTTAAACTTGGTCCCTTTCTTTTGTAATGATATGATAGGGTAGACTATCTTGGAAAATCCTTCTATAAACCTATGGTAATATCTGGTGATTCCCATGAATGATCGGATATCTACTACATGCTTAGGTACTAGCCATTCCATAATGGCTTTTGTCTTCTCCGGGTCTACAACAATGCCTTCTACTAAAATTACATGTCCTAGATATTGTATTTATTTTTGATAAAAGTCACACTTGTCAAATTTAGCGTATAGTTTGTGTTTTCTCAATGTTTGCAACACTATCCTTAAGTGTTCATCATGTTCTTCCTCCATTGTTTAATAGACCAAAATATCGTCGATAAATACTACCATGAACTTGTCTAAGTATTGACAGAAAATATTGTTCATCAGGCACATAAATGTGGCTGGCGTGTTAGTGAGTCCAAAAGGTATGACTATGAATTCGTAGTGTCCATATCTTGTCCGAAAAGTTGTTTTGTTTATGTCCTCATCTTTTATCCTTATTTGATGATAACCAGATCGTAAATCCAACTTTGAAAAGATCTTGGCCCCACCCACTTGATCGAACAGATCATTTATCCTTGGTAAGGGGTATTTGTTTTTAATAATCATTTTGCTCAATTGTCTATAATAGATACATAGTCTTAGAGTGTCGTCTTTCTTTTTCATAGAAGGGACTGGTGCTCACCATGGCGAGACACTTAGTCTGATGTACTCTTTGTCCAACAATTCTTGTAATTGTATTTTTAATTTTCTCAGTTCTTGTAGACTCATTTGGTAGGGTGCTTTTGATATAGGGGTTGATCTGGGNACCATGTCTCTGAATTCACATAGGACATCAAAGTCTTCTAACTTGGGATTATATTATTTTTCTAACAAAAGCGTCACTTGGATGGCATAAACTTGACATCCCTTTCTAATACATTTCTTGAGTTGCATCGCTGAAACTTGTCTGACTGATACAGGTTTTGGTATGCCTTGGGTTGTTATAACAGTGCCAAAATTATTTTTATAGCTAAGTATCTTTTTATAACAGTTTAGTACTTCTTTGTGTTGTTCCAACCAATCCATCCCGATAATCATATCATAAGATCCTAGTGGTAGGATGTTCAAATTGGTCCTTATCCTTTGACCATCTAAGCTGAACTCAAGATCAGAAATAAAGTCAACTACTTTTCTTTTAGTACCTGTTGCTAGTTGTACAAGCCATGATTTTGTGTGTTTCAGTTTCTTAAGTTTATTCGACTCTACTACATCAGGAGTAATATAACTTAACGTAGCTCCAGGGTTAATTAAAATAGAAATTTGAGTGTCATTGATTTCACCTTCGATTTCCACCACCAAGGACTGGTGGTCAGCTTGTCGACCATCTATGGCTATATTTATCTGATGTAGACTTCTGCCCACGTCTCCCACTGTCAAGGCTTCCTACAAATTATGAATAGCAGTTTTGTTGGCTACAATTAAACGTGGATAGTTCCTCCTTAGATGAGGCTCTCCACACTCCCAACACTTTAGTGGCTCGCGAGAGTTTTCCCCAAACTTCTTCATTCCCAAGTTTACCGGTTTACTACTACCTTGCATATTCGGATGATTAGAGTGAAAATCCTTCCTTAGGAGACTTTTTGTTGCATTCTGATAAGGAGATGGTTGGTATCCCTTCCTCTGCAAATTCATTCGATCTTACTTCTTATCCTTCCAGGTCTTGGGAAACTCTACCCATTATTTATACTGGTCATAGAACATTCGTGCTTTCCTAAATACCTCACTCAAGGATTTGGGGTTGTCAAACTCAATTCTGTCCCGGTAGGCCTGTGGTAAACATCTTAAGAATCACTGGATTTTTACCTTAGCCTCCCGGATGTACGGTATGAACCTTAGTAGTTCCAGAAATTTATTTATAAGGTCCTCCATTGTCATATGTCCAAGTCGTAACTCATAAAATTCTTTCGTCTTCCTTTCATAATAGCTTTCAGAAAGGTATTGTTTCTTGAAATACTTCTTAAATTTGGACCATTCCAATTGTTTCTCYTTTAGGCCCTTGGCCAACTTCAGGTCTTGCCACCAAATGTTGGCCTTCCCCTTCAGATTGTAGATGGTCATTCTGACCTTCAAGTTGCTGGAATAGTTGTAGATCTGGAAGTATTTTTTGATGTCCAACAACCATGCCTTAGCTTCTTCTCCTGTCCTGGATTCTCCATCAAAGGTAGCTAGTTTAATCTTTTTAAATTCTTCTTCAAGGTGGTCTACTTGTTTTCTTTTTATGTCTGGTATAGTTTTGTCCTCAGTTGAAGGTGTCCCTTCCGACGAACTGTCTCCTTTTTCTGTTTCCACACCAGAATTCTTGGAGCCCTTTTCCTGACCTCCTCATCATGGTTATCATCCTTTGGTATTTTCTTGGTTACTATACTACGCAGCAGTACTTCATTTATCTCTCATTGTTCCTGCTGTGCTTTCTTCAAATTTTCATTGTCGGCCTTGAAAACCTACAGTTCCACAATAAGATTTCTCATTGTTTCCAACACCTCCATCGATGAGATTCCATCACTGTTCTGTCTTAGATCTCCAGGAGATCCTTGCTGTGGATTCCCTTCCACACAAAACATAAAGGCTTTCTTTTGTAACCACAAGATTTATTATTATTATTTTATATATAAATTGAAATATATACTAAGCAATTGATGTGGCCCTGTTCAAGCCCAGTGTTGTAACTTTTGCTCTGATACCATATGTAAAGTACCTCAAATTCACCATAAAAAAAATAAAAAAAAATTAAGACAATTCAATTTCGTTTAAGCCTAGAATTTAAGAAAAGGTAAGATTCATTTATGTCCATAATGTCATTTATATGCTAGTCTAGTTTACTTTGAACAGAAAACCTTATGAGGGTACAATATTTCCATAATTCTATCACTTCCCTTGACTCTCAAACTACTCCAACATACTTATGTAAAAAGACAATGTCTAAACTCAGGTCGAAGGAACCTTTGATGTTCAGAGAGATGAAGCTCAGAAGGGATAACACCTTCGAAGTATCCAGAGGGAGGCAGAGATCGAAATCGTCTCGCAGAGGTCAAGTTCAGGTGGATAACGCTAAGTCATTTTGGCCAGAGATCCTTGAGCGGAGTGAATGAACGGTGAGATTTCTTCATGGGGAAGTACTGAAATCCACCGTTGGATCTCGTAGATCTGTGGGAAGGTTAATACTGATCACCTTTTAGCGTTCAGAAGCTCAGGAGGAGTAGTGAACATTGGATGAGAAGCAACAAAAGTTGTTGATCTCGCGCTTGAATTTCGTCATTTCGGAGTTCGGTGTTTAGGACAGCAAGGGATTTTGGAGTCGATGTATTGTGAACTTCCGGTTCACGAAATCCCAAAAGTATCGGGATTGTTGATTTCAAGCTAAAAGGCCAAAAACCATTAAGCCCCTTTTCGGCATTTCGAGTTCCGAGAGTTCGAAGGGCCCAGAAATATTGTAGTCGGAATCATGAAATCCCGAATCGTGAAACCCTGAAACGTGAAATGGAAAAAGCCTATTAAGCCCCTTTTCGGCATTTCAGGTCCCGTGAGTTCGAAGGGCCCAGAAATGTTGCATCTGGTGTAGCGAAATCCCGAATCGCGAAACCCCGAAATACTATATGTACAGGCTCCTTCCAATTCAATTATTCAAGGATAGATCTTCTAGAACTTTAATTACAGAAGTAAACATAGGCCTATAAATAGATCGGTACCTTTCAAGCTCATCTATACATAGAAAATCCTACCTATAATTTTGATTTCAGAGTTAACAAAAAAATCCTATAGGTGGATCTTTCAAGTTCATATGTAGATAGTTTTATCTAGCATTTTGTTTCAAGAGGAACCATTCCCAAAATTTAGCCTTTGAACATAAAATTCTTACATCGAACCGATGTCATCCATGGAAATTATTTCAATTGAGCACAATTAGATGCATAAAATTAGATACACGAATCATTCAAACAAAGACTGAGCATAATTTAAAAGAAGGTAAAATACCAAGTTGTTATTCCGGCATTCGGGATTTGCTTATTACATATGCACGGAGTTCCTTTACTTTACTAAATCTCGAAATCTCGAACCCCGAAACCCCAAAATGTTGGGTCCACAATCCTTTCGCATTTCACGATTCGACACTTCTTGTTTCATTTAGTTTTTGCATCAGGTGTTCAAAAACCCCAAAATCCCGAAATGCGAGATCCACAGCCCTTTCACATTTTGTGATTCGACACTTCTTGTTTCATTTAGTTTATGCAACAGGTGTTTGAAAACCCCGACATCTCGAAATGCAGGGCCCACAGTCCTTTCGCATTTTGTGATTCGACACTTCTTATTTTTTTTTGTGTTCGGCGTTTGTAATCACCGAAACCCGATTGACTTCGGCTTTTCACACCATTTTATTCTCTAAGGCTTAAACTATTAAACAAACATTTTCGGTAAAGGTTCTGATTAAACGTCTGCGAACCCTTATGCTTATGGAGCTCTCCATCCTTTCATTTCCATGAAGTTCAACTATGACTAGTTAGGCTATTCTTCTCATTATTTCATTTCCAGAAAATGCATTTATGATTAATTAGACTATTTTTCTTCCATTATGTTTCGCACCTATTGAATATACCTATATCAGGCATTTAAAATGAGTCATGTAATTTGTATGGTTATCTATATAAATATATATTTATATATATCCGCACACATAGCTATTTCCTATTGTGTAATCATTCGAACAGTAATTTAATTCGATAGAACAAATCGCCCAGAATTAAGAGATAATCCACAGGGAGATGCATGTACACATAGGTATGTAAAATTTTTAAACCCCATAATTACTTACGGGATAGCGTCTGCACAAATACTATATCAAAAAGATAAAATAACCGGATATACATACGAGACATTGATCTGGTGATGATCTCTAGTATAATATAATGAAATAGTATTCTATTTAATACAGATATGCTTTCTAATATATTACCAAATCTCGATTTCCTTCCAATAAAGAGACTAAAATAGTTTTTCCTTGATAGATAACAATTCAAACTCTAGGGGTTTACCCTACACTTCATTTCATTCCTTCATAATTATATAAAATAGAGTACTCCATTCATTCTTAAGCAAATGCAAATAGATCAGTCAATAATTCATCATGACATGCAAACAGAGAAGGAAAGGTTTACATATCTGGAACAATTCGCGGAAAGGCAAAGGGAACAACCATGTTCCTCCCAACCGTAGAATAAGGCAGCCAAAGTCACTTGCCCAATTCACCCCCTAGCCTAACCATGAATCCATGAGGGCAAACTTGGAACTCCTCCTCAACATTGTCCTTCAATTCCAACAGTTATCCTCTTGCCTCACACTTACTCAACAATGCTCATAACAACAAGGAAAATTCATTTCAACGGGCTCCTCTTGCCTCACACTCAATCTGTAGTGTTCATAACAGCAAGGAGAGCTCAAAATATTTCCCAAAATACTTGGCAACATCCTGCCTCCTTGCATATTCTATATATCAATTTTTCCCAGGTATTTTTCCCTCCCTTGGGGGGATTTTCGCAGCTTTCTAAACCCCTGATTTTTAGGGGCTGACCATGGCCAAATATCTGATTTGCCACTTGTAACCATCAGCCTAGAGGTAGTTCCAACTTCTTCCCCCCCTCATGGAGTCATGGTCAGCTGATTTTAACATGGTTGTTCCATTTGTCCTCCTGCAATTAATATAAATCTTCTGTTTTTATACAAGTGTCATAGTCAAATAGTTAGTTGAGTCTTAATCAAAACTTTTCTCAACATTCATAATAATTAATTACAAATATCTAATTCGAAATTTGGAATTGGCATAAATGGAAAAAAATTTCCAAATTTGAATTTACTAAAAACGGAATTAAATTTCCAGCAAATTTAACTTTCAAAAATATTTTATTTTTGGGGATATCACATCTTCATTACATAATTCCTCAGACAAGAATGGTTCCCTTATCCAATGTTATGGGGATAGCAGAATTTGTTGACAGACTTGCTTCAACGGTTGACATCAATGACAACCAACCCAATTAATAAACAAACCTCACCAAACAAAATTATCCCTTAGTTGTTTATAGCAGAGATTATTTGTCGATATGGGTTGTTGAAGGTTTTTGAAGAGTTTTGTTTTGGGTGCTCCTTTAAGGTATGTACGCACCAATTCACACCTAAAAAATACTGCACTGGTGCTTAAATGTTCAAATGCACTATCACTTTTCATAGTAAAGGTTGTTAGCGAAAGTTGTTAGTGAAGGCATGCAACCAAAGGTTTTTGTAGAGTTTTTTTTTCAGTGTACTTTTAAGGTATATACACACCCGTGCATACATGAAATATAAATCTATTGTGCATCAATGTTGAAAAGCACCAACATGATTTATAATAAAAAATACAATTATTGAATAAATCACACTGGTGTCATTGAACATTACGCACTGGTGTGTCTCACTATTGTCAGGCACATCGTAGTAGGGTAAATTATAAAAAAAATACCAAATGGATTTTCATTGTTACAATGCATCCCATGCTTCCAAACTATCAAGCAAGCATTTATTCTCACCTCCCTTCCTAAGATGCCATGTTTCTGGTGCTCTACAACAACTTGCATATCTCCATTGGTAGATTCCACATTTCCAAATTTTGAAAATTACCATGAATTTTCATTTCCTCTCAACGGTGTATCCATGTCTCCTCAAGACATAAGAGGCGAGGTAAATTATTATTACCTTCCTATTTTCATTTTGATCCAATCAAAATTTGAATTTAGCTTGAAATTTGACATGTTTTCCAATTTTGCACCGTACACTTGAATGCTTCAGCTTTCCCCAAAGCGTTATGTATTGTGTTAAATTCACAGTGATCACTTCCATTGGTGCATTTCATATATATGTATGCACTGGTACTGATTCAGAAAAGAGAATCGTGATAAATTATAAAAATAAAGTGGTGCATCCATTGGAATGCCCCGCAACCGACGCACAATTAGATCTGACTCGTATTGATACATTTCACTTAATTAACAACACTGCTAGCTTAATGAATTATAAAATTTAATGTAGTGATGCACCGAATTTAACCAACTGCATCAGGGCGTACATGAAAAATAAAGGACCGGTGTGTCAACGTTTAAAAGCACCACCATACTTTATAATAAAAAATCCATGCACCGAGTAAATCACACCAGTGTTGTTCAACATCACACGCTGATGCGCGTCTCTTTCATCAGGTTCAAAGTCGTAGGGTAAATAAAAAAATAACTACCAGACCAGCTTTCATTATTGTAGTGCATCCCATACTTCCAAAATCTCAAGAAAGCATCGATGCTCATTGTCCTTCCTAAGACACCCTATTTTTGGTGCTCTACACTGACATGGATAACTCCATTGGTAGATCCCACACATTTCCAAATTTTTTAAATTATTACAAATTTTAATTAATTCTCAAATATGAAACTACCCCTCCTCGGGACATAAGAGGCCAGGTAAATTGTTTATTACCTTCCTATTGGAATTTTTATCCAATCAAAATTTGAATTTAACCTGAAATTTGGCATTTTTTTCAATTTATTTTCCTTATCTAAAGTAAACCATTATTAATTTCCTTAAATTTTATTTTTATGTATTACACATTAAATACATTACATCACCTATAACACAGCGCCAAAAAATACTTCAAATGAGTAAAATTATTCAATAAAACTCTCAAAATATAATATATGAATAATTTAAATAAACTTACAAAATAGTCATCTCAAAGCATGTTCTCTGAACTATCTCTTCTTCTACATTACCACAACCCAATTCCACAAACAAAACTCACTTCGTCAACACTACCACAACCCAATTTCACAAACAAGCCTCCATGAATAATGTGTTTCTTTGTACCCATTGCATTTTCTTCAAGCACCTCACATGATCCATTAAATATAATAGTTCTTAGACTAGAAATTTCTTTGTATATCTTTGAGCCTTTCTTTCATAGTGTAAACTATGAAAGGTGATTTCCAAGATAATTTTAAGAACACCCCTAAATTTATATGTATAATAAATGGGAGAATCCCCATGATATATAGAAAATTGTAACGATATTTTATGAATAGTATAATAAGAATACATAATTTTTTGGCTAATATTTTACTATTTTATACAATCTTGTAAAGTATGAATGAATCTTTCATTGAGTTATAAATTCTTGTAAAATCTTGGTGATCTTTCATTCAATTATAAACCCTTGTAAAGTCTTCGAGAATTTTTTGATAAAGTATAAAACCATGTATAACAATAGAAAAATGTATTTAGTAAACTGTAATATACTCATTGTACATGTTTGGAAAATAAACATAATTTGTCAGTGAAGTGTACCAATGGTGGTTGAAGCTAATTTTGCATAAGTTGTGAGGCATTCTGAAGGGTGCACCGCTTTGTTTCTATAATTTATCATGGTTCTCTTTCCTTAACTACATTGGTACCTATATATGATATGAACTAGTGGAGGTGCGCACTATGAATTCAACATAGTGTGCACTACATCGGGGCAAGCTGAAGCGTTCACGCACAATGCATGAAATTGAAAAAAAAATTGAAAAAAATGCCAAATTTCAAGCTAAATTTAAATTTTGATTGGATGAAAATGAAAATAGGAAGACAATAAACAATTTACCTCCCCTATTATGTCCTGAAGAGTGTTGTTTTCACCATTGAGCAGAAATTAAAATTTGTGCTAATTTCCAAAATTTGGAAATGTGTGGGATCTATCAATGAAGTTATCCATGTTAGTATTGAGCACAGAAAATAGGGCATCTTAGGAAGGAAAGCGAGCATCGATGCTTTCTTGCGAGTTTGGAAGCATGTGATGCACTGTAACAATGAAAAATGGTTTGGTAATTATTTTTTGTTTACCCTACGATGATGCACCTGATGACAGTGAGGCACATCGGTGCGTGAAGTTTAACGATACTGGTGTGATTTATTCAGTGTATAATTTTTTTTTATAAAGTATGGTGGTTCTTTCAAATGTTGATGCATCGGTCCTTTATATTTCATGTATGGTTTGGTGCAGTTGGTTAAAATGGGTGCATCACTACGTTAAATTTTATAAATAATAAAGCCACCCCTGCAGTTAATGAAGTGAAATGTATCAGTGTGGGTCGGATCCAATTGTGCGCCAACTCTAGGGAATTCTGAAGGATGCATCGCTTTATTTTTCTAATTTATCATGGTTCTATTCCCTGAACGGTACAAGTGCGCATATATATATATATATATATATATATATATATATATATAT
>JASDQU010276009.1:4156-18688 GCA_032191745.1 Picea mariana
AATAAATAAATACAAAACAACTATAAAAAAAAACTATTAATATAATTATGTATTTTATCAACTACCCACAACACTTACTCATGTGAGAGGTGTGACGATATAACAATTTGCAATGATCGCATTAATCAAGGGAAAGAATGGCGTGTTTTTTAATTACAATGGAGAATGGGTTGCATTAGATTTTAGAAAATATATTAATTAAAAAAAATTAATATTTGAATTTATAGGAAAATATGTATATTTAAATTATATATAATAAATTAAAATATAAAAATTAAATTTATAAATATTTTATTAAACCATTTCAATTTTTCTCTAAGTCACTGAGTATATTTTTATGTAATGATAGATTATAAAGTTATATTATTTAAAGAAATATAAATTCGAATTATATATAAAAATATAAAATATAAAATAATATTTTAAATATTTTATTAAGTAATCTTTAGTTGTTAATCACTTTTACATTTATATAACATATTTTTCCCTAAATTAATATAGATTTATTTTAATTATGGATCAAATATTTCTCTAAGTGTATATCTTTTTTTTAGAGTGTAAAGCTTAAGGAAAAATTAAAATGTGTGTGTAATAGTTGTTTCTTTTTATTAAGTAGACTTTGTTTGTATTTATTTATTATTATTATTATTATTAATTAATCATGATTTATTATTATAATTATAATTATAATATAACACTTTAAGTCTCAACATCTCCCCCATATTGAATAGAGCTCAATGAAGGATAATGAAGAGCCTTACCTACCCATTATTAAAAGTTTGCTTGCCTCTCCACCCGAAAGTTGCAAAAGACCTAGAAGAAATCAACAGACACAAACTATTGCTAGTTCCAAATAAATTATTGTTATAGACTTATCTTGGCATTTGTTTTGTTCATATATTACTAATACGTGTCCATCTTTGGTAGGTAACAGTTTAAGAGTGTATGCAATATTTAGTGATTTTACTGTATGTTCATTTCTTAGATAGTTCGTTCCTAGCTAGGATAGGTTAGGATAGACTTGATTTCTGGATTTAGATTTAGTTCATATTACATCCTTTGTATCTCTGCATATCATAACCCCTCGTACCCATTTATCCTGGTAATGGAAGTCGAGCCAAAATTCGAATGGAACTCCTATCTCAAATGGTGTGAAGTCTAATTAGGATTTTAAACTGAGGAGTACACCTATCCATAGAAGGGCATTTTCCCCACGTGAACCGATCATTTAATGAAAATGGTTATATTTATAGTTTTGTGTATGAATAGTAAACTTTTGGATCTTTGGTTAGTCTACATAGAGAAGTAAACATTGCCATAAAAAGGAAACTACCTTGCATCCTCCTATCCTAGTCAAGTTCTCAATGCTCAATTTTTTTTATATACATGCACAAAATAAGAAGGCTTGAGTTAAGTTTAATTCAATTTTCCTAATTCTTTCTTATCACTTTTTCTATTTCATTATTATAATGTAATATTACACACAATCACATGGTCTAAGGGCTAAGCAGAAGGGTTACGTAGATTTCTTGAACAAATGTTATAGTCCATAGTGTACCCAAAAATGAACTAGAATGTGCAAGGATCCACCACAAATGCTTAATATTGTTAGTTTGTAAAAGATGAGTACACCAAAAATAACCATAAGAACACAACAATATGATAAGTTATACTAGGATTAATGATAAAATAGTAGACTTTAAGAGAAAAAATTGAATCCATATTAGAAAATAATATTAACAAAATCAATGGCTAAAAACTATATATACAAAACAATAATTTTGTTTTATAAGTCTATTATTAGTCCCTGCCGAAGGCGCAGAGGGACTATAGCGATCAATAATTCATTGACTTTATATTAATATGTCCTTTGACTATAAATTTTCACATCATCTATATTGTTCGCACTATAGAAGTAAAAACATTATTTTATATATATAAAAAAAAACTTATATGTCATCATCTCATTGGAGAATATATTCGAGGTCTTATTGCCAGCTTCATTGTTCCCAATGTTGTAAATGTGTAGATATCCAAAGTTTTCATCTTAGACTCTCCTTTTTAATTTTTATTACATTTTTACTGAAATGTTTACATACCGAAAGTTCTAAGCATGGGCATTGTTTTTTAATATTTTTTTATTATTGGTCCCTGTCGAATGCGTAGAGGGAGTATAGTGATCACATATTAATATGTCATTTTACTGTTATTATTAGTCCTTTGTATTTGTATTGAAATGTTTACATACCGAAGGTTTAGATCATTGGCACTTTCTTTGAGGTGCTTGAATAGGCCTAACAGCTTAAATGTTTACATAGCGCAAGGTCTTGAAAAATGCCTGACAACTTAAATGTTTGCATACCGCGAGGTCCTTAGACAACTTGACAACCTTAAATGTTTACCTAGATAGGCTTCTCAGAGTACATTTTTCCTCAAAATTTTCCATACAATGTTGTAGTGAATTTGGACAATATTGTTGTCCACCGCCAGTTGAATAAGCATTGTATGTTTCATACTTCTTCTAGGCTTGGAATGCAATTTGGTCATCATTGAAGCTACACACATTGTTTACTGGTTCGGTGGGTGATTCTTCTTCGTTGGTTTGTCGATTGTTTCTTGTTGTTGTTTGGTTCAACTTTGCAAGGTTGGGGACCTGTGCTTGCAGTTGGACCTGTTGGTGCTTGTTGCTTGCTTTTGTTTACTTCTACTTTGCAGGGTTGGGGTCCTACATTCACAATTGGATATTTATTTTTTTACTTTGTGGGGTCAAGGTGTTGCACCCACAATTCAACCTGCGCTTCTATCGTTCATCGTTTCGGAGTAAGTTTCGATGTCATAATTTCATTTTCTATTCGTTCTTTGTTGTTCATTGTTTGCAA
Organism: Picea mariana; assembly: GCA_032191745.1. NCBI lineage: Eukaryota > Viridiplantae > Streptophyta > Pinopsida > Pinales > Pinaceae > Picea > Picea mariana. The sequence goes on from JASDQU010276009.1 coordinate 7,036, forward strand.
TTTGCAAGTAAGAATGTTTTGTTATTTCGACTGACATGCTCGTCATATGTTTCTGGTTTCTTCTATGCTTCGGCTATAGTTTGGTAATCATTGGAGATACATATGTTGTTTACAGGTTCGGTGGTTGTTGCTTGCTTGTTGGTTTGTTGGTTCGTCAGTTGCTGGTTGTTGTTGTTTGTCTCAAGTTTACAAGTTTGGGGCCCTGGGGCTACAGTTGGGCATGTTCATGCTTTCTTGCTGGTTTGTTGCTTGTTGTTTTCTTTTGTTTACTTCATCTTTGCAAGGTTGGGCATGTTCATGCTTTCTTGCTGGTTTGTTGCTTGTTGTTTTCTTTTTTTTACTTCATATTTGTCGTGTTTGGCGAAGTCGAGATCCGACACCTGTTCCATGCCCTCCTATTCTGCTGTAAAATTTTGTTGATACTTCAGTGTTGACATGATACAAAATAGTGGCATAAGAAATAATTGGACAACTACATGTGCAATTACAATATCCGTTGTATTTTTGTTAAGATAAAACATGTGCAAAATGAACTTATTAACCATATATGGTAAAATGTGCTCATATCACAATATCCCTTAGGAGACGTGAGGGATCGATAGTCAAATTTTATCTACCCCAACTGTTGAATGCAAAATGTGTAACATGGAACAAGAGACAATGATGGATTTCGAGGGTCAATTTGTATATTGTAGAACTTCAGGTGTTGTATATAAAAGCATGAGACATTCGGAAAAAGGACACATTCAAAAAAATGACCAAGTAAACAGAAAGAGAAAGAAAACGATATAAAGGAGAATTTGTTTTCTGTTTTGTAGATCGTGGAACTCCAAGTGTTTTTTGTCGGCAACGGAACAATGGAAACGCAATGGTCAAATTGTATTTTGTGCATTCCCGCATTCAAACAAACATAATAGGTGGAGAAAATGAAGGAGTCTTAACTACGGCGGTGGATGAAGAGATAGAAAGGTACATGCTTGTGTTGTTATTTCATATTCCGTTGTGTTTTTATTTCATTTATTATCTGTATATGTGTTCACCTAGTTTATTGTATGTAGATATTGTGTACCTTCCAACATAATCACTTATCTGTATGTCCTTTGTATTTCATGTGCCGCTATATTGAAAAAATTTGAACTTTGTTTATTTATTTTTTACATGTCTTCCTGCATACTAACTTCCTTCATGACCATTGTATTTTTCTTGCATTGCTACATTTAAACAAATAGAGTGGCTGGAGAGGACGATAGACTCTTTGGTGTGAATGTAGCAGAGGAGTTACAGAGGTGCATACCTGTACTCTTATTTCATATTCCAATGCTTAGTATTTCATTTATAGTCTGTGTATTTGTTCTACTTGTTCTACTACTTTGCACCTTTTTTCTGTATGTATATACTACATATCTTTCTGCTTTTTCTCGTGTGAATTATATTCTCTTTTCTGCTACATTGAAATAAATAGAATTGTATTTCTTTCTTTTACATGTCTTTTTGCATACTAACTTTCCTTCATGTCCATTGTATGTTCGACATTGCTACCTTGAAAGAAACAAATTGGTTGGACAGGAATATGAATTCTTATATGCCACAGTAGAGGGGTTTGTGGTACAATCTTCGAAAAGGTATACCAACTGTGCTAGTAAATTAAACATACAAAATGGGTGGGGGCATATAATATTGGACTAGAAAATGATGATTTGGAAACAATGGGCCTCTGTTGAGACTTCCCGCTTTCAAACATTGCCCTCCCCATTTCTAATTTTTCCATTTTATATTATGCCCTTTTTTTCCCTCTTCTATACGTAACTTTTCTTGTCTATTTTTTCTTTCTAGTTTCTTTGCTTAGTCATATTTCCAAAACTTCCTAGGTGCGCGGGTTGGCAGACTCACGAGTTCACATTTATGGTCATGCTTCTACCTTATTCCATACTTACCCAATTTGTCAATCGCGGGTTCCCAGTCTGGCGGGTTCAATATTACACCTCTGGCTTCAGAGGTTCTGCGATATACAGATTGGCCATCATACCTCCCCATCATGCCCTATTTACCATTACACTTTTTTTCAGTCGAAAAATATGAGACATGCAATTTGACCCTCGGGTCCTCATGTTTCTTGAGTATCCCTTGACACCCTATTTTGTATTCCATCTCCTTTGACCCTATATGTGACATTAATAAAAATTATGGACAATATACAATGCATATGCTTGTTTAGTCCTTCTGATGTTCATCTACACATGCTTGTATCATAAAAAGTTGGACTAGTGACATGGCCATGAGCAGTCAATCATCCCAAACATCAACAGGCTGACAAGGCCAAAGGTAAAGATGCATACATTATGTTCCTCATATGTTTACCAAACAAATATCCTCAACTATTTATTCATATATGGCATGGTGAATATGTTGATGTCATCTACAACACATACTTTGCAGTTCATAAGAAGTATCAACAAGTGCAAGCGAGACACTGAAAATAACACAAGTTTTGCAGACTAAGAGGTTTGGTTGCACAAATTTGGTTCCATAGTTCATCCAAGTTGTGCATCTACTTGTACATTTATGCCAGGAAAAAAGAAAACAAAAAAATAATGCACACTACCATTCACATTACTTTTCCTGTTCAAAATAAGTCACTAGGTCTAAACTTGTAACACCCAAAATACTATCAATAGAGGGCTTGAACAACCTCTGAACTGGACACGTGTTCATCGGGGACATAATGGTCGTCTATAGCACCTACTTGGACAAGGAAAACAAAACTAGATCCATTATGCGTGCTGACATGAAAGACAAGGAGACCCTGATGATAGTCACACTGACTATTCCCACACAACTTGTCCAGAAACATGCAGAAAAGATATTGCCAGGTAATGGGATATCCATTACAAATTTTAATATATTTCCCAAAACATTATATGACCGTGGTGATTGTGATTGGATTATATTTCTCAACGAAACAAGTATTGTGAAAAAAATTCCTGCTACTTATTCAGAATATCATTTCGTCCCGGACACAACTATTAACCAACTTGCACAGAGCAATGACATTTACTCAATCAGAACCATTGGTGCAACTGTCACACTCACGAGAAAACTTGGCTCACAAAACATTATCCATATAAATTAATATGGAGAGTCAGACAACGACAAGGCAATGGCACCGTTCCCCATATCCATTTTTTTCCTTTACTTTCACATGTCCATGTATCTCGGTTAAGTTACACAAATGTTGCATTGTTCCATGTTGTAGCTGCAATTGTTCGACACCTATTCAAATTTGTTTTCATCAATGGAACAACAATTGCATAAAGGGAAATTTCCACTTATTCTCTTCAAAAATATAACAAAGAAAATAGATGTTAAAGAAAGGATCTTTCGCACAACCCAAGCAACATTTGTAATAGAATTGTGAGTAGACATAGTACAAGATATCAAGAAACTAACTAGCTTTACAACTGTTGTGCATATACATCTATAGATTCATCCTCACTTTGCTCATACGATTTGCCTTCACCAATTTTTTGTAGTTTTTTTTTTTTTTTTTTGGTGCAGTTGTATATTATATTGTTCAATATATTAACTGATATGCTCATNTGTTTCTAGGTTGAGGGTTTTTTGGTTGCAGCGAATGCATACTCGGGCCCCTTCTATCCTGTATGTGCCAAATGCAACTCTCATGCTTCTACTTCTGCTTTCATAAGTGATGATACAATTGATTGCCTGCGATGTAGTAAAAAATGTCCTTACATATATAGACATTGCCTCAATGCTGCCATCTGAACCGTGGGCAGCACAACCGTACATTGTACAATTAGACAGCCTTTGTTACAATATGTGCTTCCTGGGTTAGCAAAATTTCCATATGAATCATACCTACAGAAAAAGGAAAACAGTGTCTACATGTTGCGCAACTTTCGGATACATAGCAAATTTACCTTAAATGAGGTCAATGCAATATTGCATATCGGCTGAAAAATAATAATAATTCATATCAAGCTTTGGAAGGAAACGAAAATATCTCATGTGTGTCTGTAATTTTTCTTCAACACCCAAATGAATGTTTGTCGGACTCGAGTTCTTCATAGTTTACATCTATAGCTATAAAATTCTCTTTCCAGATATTTTGTCTCTTCTTGTGCATTTGAAACAACAAGGAGAATCTAACTACAAATGCAATCAATGTTGTTATTTTGATTTTTTTTGCATCTCCCAGTAAGAATTTTGCATATTTGTTGGGGTGTGCAAATGAAAAAAAAAATGGTGGCTGGTTGGGGCTTTGTTGGATGAGTCTACACGTTTTTGGGTGCCCAAATTGGACAATTTTTTTCCAACTATATAGCCATGGAAGGATTTTTGCATTTTTTTGGGGTACCTGAATTAAAAAAAAAAAATGGTCTCCAACTATACATTTATGGTATGGTATCTACATTTTTTCGATGCCCTAATTGAAAAAAAAGGACTCGGCATGGATTGAAACATGATCTTGATATTTTCAGAACTCGCTATAGAGATTGGGGAGTTCGGGCATTGGAATTCATACAGGGAGGTGCAATTGTTGGTGATTTACACATGTATAAGATTTTTCAGTCCATAAATGGGAAGCATGAGCATGAACCCCATAAAAATTATCCAACTGTAAATAACTCAAGCCCATCCTTTGAATCGTCGAAATAGCTTGCTCCTCTGGGAAAAACCATCAGGCATTTCCAATAATATTGGAAATTTGGCATTGTTAAAACTGGTAAAATTGTAATCGACAACTTACTTGTTCCCCATTTTGAGGTCTGGTTATACCTAGGGTACAATGAAAAAGCTCTACTGGTTTTGTGATGTCTTTTTTTGGAAGATTTTTGTTCATATCCCATGGCCCCAGTTATTTTCTTATGGGAACATATACTAGATGTAAGAGAAAACCAATGCCATGTGTGTTTTTTTTATATATAAAATCGTTTGATGCAAAGGTCGATGCATACTTCTCTATGGAACCTTATGGGATCTTTCTTGACGCCTTCTATGTTCATGCGTTGGCTTGTGCCTCAACTTTCAATACATTTGGTGTTTACTTGGTTTTTGGTTGTATGCTTCGTTTTGGAAAATTAATAATACATTTAGGATCTTGGCAGTTTTTCTATGATCTTAAAGACTATAGAGACCATGGTTTTCCTTTTAATATAAGTTATGTGACGCAAATGTAGTATGTGGCTCGTTTTAGCACTTTTCCTTAATCGATGAACTTAACAAAATTCATCTCCTGGAATAATTTGAAATAAAATAATATATACTATGTGAAGTCCAATGGAAATATCATATCAATGAGAGAACATTAAAATTCAAATTCATCATTGTTATAATTGCGGTGAAGCTGACAGTACAATAAATTAAACATCCCAAAATTGATTTTCTTGTATATTTTTTACACTTCTCTTATACAAACAGATCCTGGAAACTATAAGCATGGATCGCTTTATCTATTCCTTGATTGAAGAAACCGTTTACATTTTTAATGCACTTCCTAGTTACTGTTAAGACCATCAATGGGGCTTTCTTACACCAATTACCGCTTCCGAAAATTGTTGTCCCCTTTCTCTTTTCCCTCTGCTTTCCATTTCTGGTTACTTACTCATTTTTCAGAAAATTTCTAGGTGCGGGAGTTGGAGGATTCACATCTTCAGATATCCACTGTTACTTTTATATCACCAACCCGACCGACTGCTTCTCCATTTCATATTGAAATTTTTTTTTGGATCACGGGTTCCCAGATAGGCAGGTTCAACATTGTGTTTCCATTGTTTCGCCGCCTGCAAACAACACCCGGACTTCTACCGTCTACAAAATAGAAAAAAAATTCCCTTTTATCTCATTTTCTTTCTCTTTCTATTTACTTGGTCCTTTTTTTGAATGTGTCCTTTTTCTGAATGTCTCATGCTTTTATATACAGCACCCGAAGTTCCGCAATATACAAATTGATGCTTGAAATCCATCATTGTCTCTTGTTCTGTGTTACGCATTTTGCATTCAACAGTTGGGGTAGATACAATTCGACCATCGATCTCTCACGTCTCCTGAGTAGAGCTTGTGGCCCTATTTTCAAGCCCATCAATATTCCTTGTTCCGAGTATGTATAATTCTTTTATATCATGAGTCTAACCAACTGCTTTCCTATTGCATACTTGGCCACTATTATCATCACTGGTTCTTGGTGAGGCTTTCTCAACATTGCACTTTCATTGTTCTGCTACCTACAAACAACACCCGAAATTTCACAATATACAAATTGACAGCCAAAATCTGTCATTGTGATATTCAATTTGACCATCGGCCCCTCATGTCTCCTGAGTATATCTTGTGACCCTATTTTTGAAGCCCACCCGACCTCTTTCCATGCTTGGTCATTTCTTGGAATCTGTTTTGCGGGTTGGCAGGTGGAAGAAATGTACAATGCTTAGTCTCTCTTCTCCATCCCCACCACCTTCGTAGTTCTTTCTAGATATGCAATTATTAAGCTTTAATGCTAGTATCTCATCGTGCAGGAACCATTAAGATTGTCATTAATGTCCGGAAGGCTGAAGAAGATTGGTCATTAATATGAATTAAACCAAGATTTGTGGAGAAGAGTGTTATCCTTTCCAAGTATTCATTTCAATCATGATGCAATCTCTTTCGTGCGTCGACCGGTTGGCGCCTTTACGAAATATCTAATTCGTAATATCTCTTCATCGTCACCACCACCTTCGCAATTTTTTCTAAATATGCAAATAGTAAGCTTTAATGGTAACTACTCATTACGCATGAACCTTGGAGATTGTCATTGATCAGCAAAAGGATCGAGGATATCTTCTATTGATATGCATTAAACCAATATTTGTGGAGGGTTATATTATCCCTCCCCAATTTTCATTTCAAACATCATCTGGAGAAAACGGAAATTGTCATTAACTTATGGCAGCAGTTCTGTCTAGATACAGTAAACACCTTCGGGCATGATGGACAGAGGTTCTAGTATTCCAAGGCATATTCTTACTACTCATCTCCCTCTGCCCAGGAGAAAAAAAGGAGATGGTCCCTTGGTGCATCGAAAGATATATTTCAAGCCAAAGAATTCCAAGGAAACCATGCCTTCTCAGACAACCTACCATCCTGCATCGATGGCTAGTGCAATGGATGATGGCAATGCAGATGTTGTTCCCACTCCTACGCCCAAATTGAAATCAACCATAATGAGCGACACTTCCCAGCTCGGGGATGGCGACCCTGAAAACAATAAAATAAGGGGTTTCAGAAAAGAAACCAACGTTGAATGCAATAGCCTCTTTACAACTCGAAAGTAGGAATTCCAAAGGTCCAAATTAGTCTTTTCTGGGAAGAAGTCTTTCACTGTAAGGAAATGATCTATTGATGCTCCCAGAAATATATTTCAAGAAAAAAATTTATTGAATTGTGGGACCACTCTCATGTTCTCTAGGTATACAATTAACATCTTAGGGGATGAGGACCATAACTCCCACTAGTGCAAGGCATATTCATGCTACTCATCTCCTTTCACCCAGAATGGACTAATTTGGGCCTCTGGAATTACTCGTGCAACCTGTGTCCCTGAGGTTTTCAACTGTGAGGAGGCGGTTTCTTGGTGTGTCCTAACTTTCAGTTTCAGGCTCTTTTGTTTTCCCTACAACATTTTTCGTCTTCTTCCTCACGGGAGGCTTGTGAGAACTATCAATTTTACCGCAAGATTGTTGTTCATCTACTTCAAACCAAGGATTTATTCCACTATGGAACCACTCTCCTGTTTCTTTTTCGCCTCGGGTCTTCCGCAAGATATTGAGATTGGGGCACCGTACATTGACCCCTTGAGGAGAAGACTGCAAGGATTTCCTAAAAGAAAACGTGGTAATCAGTTTTGTATGCATGTTGAAGAACATCTCAATGGCTCATGCATGTTGCAGATCATGTGCCTGTGTTTATGGAAAATATGTTCAATGTTTTTTCCCAAAGAACTCGGTCCAATTTCTGTGTATAGATATACAGTGCCTAGTATTCTTTTTTTTTAAATGGATTTACTATTAAAAAAAATTCATTGGAGTCTTGGTTGTTGCTTATTTTCTAAATTTAACACCTATTCTCATTGTCATGGTTCAATAGTCTCGTAGATCTTCACTATTGTATTTTCTTAAGTAATTTGATCTAAAATGGAGCATTTAACAATTATATGACAATGAATTGTGTCCATCCATTAGGATTTTATGGAAACAAAAATGAATTTTAGACAGTTTCAAACCAATGTTCAATTCTATTCATAATGCAGATAGAACATAGCAAGACCAAATCACAATGTTGCAGTCCAGGCCCCACCATAGAAATTTTGTTTTCATCTCAGCCTTGTTAAGAAAATGATTTCTTATTTCCCTTTCGCTTGTTTGATTCCATTAGTCCGAAAGGGAACATTTTATTAGGTGTCCATCCCCTGGCCTCTATTTGAGCATTTTTTACTTTATTAATGAAATTACCAAATTTATTGTTCGCAAATTAATAAAAGGAAAAACAAAAATGAAATATGGTGGTTGTAGTCAAATGGGCCTATGAAATCAACTACAATATTAAAATTCAAGATCATCATTCTTGTTTCTATACATGAAATTATTAAGCTTTAATGCTAACATCCCATCGTGCAAGAAGTTTAATACTTAAGTTAATATGTTAAATTCATGGAAGAATGTATCAAGAACACAATTATTCCTAGAAGTTGCAATAAAATCTAATATTCAACAAAGCATTTTCTCATAATTACTAGAAAATGATGGTCTTGCAACAATGGGGCTTGTTTGAAACCAATTCTTGCTTACAAAAAATTATCTCTTTTATCCCCTTTCTATTTTCCCACTCTTTTATCCCCTGTAGTTTCTCTTTCTAGTTACTTATTCATTTTTTTCCAAAAATGTCTTGCTGCGTGGGTTGGCGTATTCACGCGTTCACATTTTCATCCATGCTTTTATATCGCGATTATGACTTAGCGCTTCCCCTTTATCTAAATTTCACTTCCATTGTTATGTGACCTACAAACAACACTCTGACTTCTGTGATATGCAGATTTACTTCTGGACTCCCACATCATCCCCTCTTCCATGTTACACATTTTTCACTGAAATGTTCTAATATATAAAATTTGACAGTTGGGGCCTTACGTCTCCTTAGGAATCATTGTCACCCTATTTTGAATCCCGTTTGACTTTTTTCCACACTTGACCATTTCTTGACATCTCTTTCGTGGATCGTTGAGTTTGCGGGTTAAGGAAATTTCCAATTTCTAGTTTTTGTTTCCTATGCTTGCTACCTTCAGAATTCTTTCCAAGTATATGCAATATGTATATAACTTCTCCAGAAACATATAGAAAATATCTTGCCAGGAAATGGAATACCTATTGCATATTTGAATATATTGGACCTTTTTTTCCCTTTTTTATACTTAACCAAATTCCTGTTTCTTTTTTACCTCTACTCTCTCTTTCTGGTTACTTAGTCGTTTTTTCTGAAAATGTCTCAATGCACACATTGGCAGACTCACGGGTTCACATTTGCGCTCGTTCTTTTATATCACGACTCCAACCTACCGATAGCCATTCAATGCCTAACCACTTTTTAGATCGCGGATTCTCGGGCAAGCGAGCTCTATATTTCACTTCCATTGTTCTATGACCTGCAAATAACACCCGGACCTCCGTGATATACAAATTTACTGCCACACTCCCACATCATACCCTCTTCCGTGATACACAGTTTTCACATGAAAGTTTTGAGACCTTCGGGTCCTCACGTCTTCTGGGGAACTATTGTCACCCCATTTTGAATCCCATGTGTCTGCTTTCCATATTTCTCCATTTCTTGGAATCTCTTTCACACCTCCAATTCCACACTTACCCGACTTTTTCACTTGCGGGTTCCCGGATAGGTAGGGTGCACTTCCAGTGTTCCTTGAATTGCAAACAACCCCCCATCTTCTGTGATATACAAATTGACTTCTAGACTCCTACATCAGCCCCTCTTCCATGTTACATAGTTTGCACTCAAAAGTTCGATCAGTGCAATTTGACCATCGGGGCCTCATGTTTCCTTGGAAACCCTTTTCATCCTATTTTGAATCCCGTCCGACCACTTTCCATGGACATTTCTTGAAATCTCTTTCGTGGATCGTCGGGTTGGTGGGTTCATACAATTTCCAATTCCTAGTCGTTGTTTTCTGTGCCCCCCACCTTTTCACTTCTTTCCAAGTATATGAAATAAGTATATAACTTCTCCAGAAACATGCAGAAAAGATCTTGCCAGGAAATGGGATATCTATTACATATGTGAATATATTAACCCTTATTTTCTATCTTCTATACTTAACCAAATTCTCGTTTGTCTTTTCCTTGTACTTTATCTTTCTCGTTACTTAGTCATTTTTCCAAAAATGTCTAGCTGTGTGGGTTGGCGCACTCACGGGTTCACATTTTCACTCATGCTTTTATATCATGACTCCGAGCGACCACTTCCCCATTCCATACCTATCCACTTCTCCGACTGTGGATTCCCGGGTAGAAGGGCTCTAGATTGCACTCCTATTGTTTCGTGACCTGCAAACAACACCCCAACTTCCGCGATATACAAATTTACAACTAGACTCTCACATCATACCATCTTCCATATTATAGTCTACATATCATCCCCTCTTCTATGGTACACATTTTGCACTGAAAACTTCCAAGACATACAATTTGACCGTCGGGTCCTCATGTCTCATGTGGAACTATTGTCACCCCATTTTGAAGCTTGTCTGTCCGCTTTCCATACTTAGCCATTTCTTCAAATTTCTTTCGCAGACCATTGGGTTGGTGGTCTCAAGAAATATCCAATTCCTAATCATTGTTTCCTATGCCCACACCCTTTGCACTTATTTCCAAGTATGCAATAAATGAGGTTTAATGCTAACAACTCACCATTCCTCGAGGAGACCGTCATAATAACAGTTCCTACGCAACTTGTACAGAAACATGCAGAAAATATCATGCCAGGTAATGGGATATCTATTACAAATACTTACCGACTTTTTCTCTTGCGGCTTATCGGACAGGTAGGTTCAAGATTTCCCTTTCATTGTTCCGCAACCTGAAAACAACACCCATAATTCTGTGATATAGATGCAAAAAATATCTTGCCAGGTAATGGGGTATCTATTATGAATTTCAGTGTATTAGCGAAAAACAAGTCTGATCGATCGTTTTCCTATTCCATACTTACCCACTTTTTCGATTACGGGTTCCCAGATAGGCGGGCTCAAAATTTCCCTTCCATTGTTCCACGACCTACAAACAACACCCAGAATTCTGCAAACATACAAACCGTCTACTGGACTACCCCATGTTTTTTACTTATAATAAAAAAGATTGTTTACATATATATATCGTCCCTGTCATCTTCGCACTTGTCTATAATAAGAAATTGTTTAGAAAAACATTAATATATATATATATATATATATATATATATATATATATATATATTACAAAGACATATAATTTGACCATCGGTCGCTCACCTCTCCTCTGTATTGATTGCAACCCTACTTTTAAACCCGTCTGATCGATGTTCATACTTATGTATATATAAAAGATTCTTA
>JASDQU010276010.1:0-15002 GCA_032191745.1 Picea mariana
AAGTGACAAAATCAAGAAATGATAAAGTAAGGTGACAAAATCAAGAAGGAATATTTTATTGGAGAACTTTCTATTTATGGAAAGTGGTTAACCCTAAAATAAGGAAAATAGGTTAAGTGACCTAGAAATGGGTTAATTGACCTAAAAATGGGTTAAGTGACCTAGAGGATGAAAGTATAAATAAGATAACAATGGTCTCTTGTAGATCCTCCTTTTTGTGGATCAATGGAGAGCTTCTTGTGATAATATCTTTTGGAGTATTGATGGAGAGCTTCTTGTGAGATATTCTTGAGAATTTTTGGTGTGGAACACTTGATAATATTGAAGATATATAGGTGAATGAGGTAACCAAAGGATATCCAAGCCAAATTTCAGAGGGAAGGTGAAGAAAAGAGGGCCAAAATTCAAGGGAGGATAAATTCTTTTCATGATGCTTTCTAAGGTATGTTATTTACAGGTCATCTCACCATTTTCGCAATAAATTTTTTCTATAATGATTTAGACCGTGAGATTAATATTCCATTGAGGAAACATATCCATGTATCTGTGGTAAAAAAATCAGCTTGTGGGTCGTTGTATTTTTGGAGATAGACTCCATGCGAAATAGGGTTTGTGGCTAGTCCTGAAACTAGTCTAAAACAAGTGTTTCGGGTAAAAACGTCATAAATTCTTCATAACAGATCCAAATTCAGTGAGACCAATTGTGTTGGTTAGATTACAGTCTGTAGTATTATGTGTAACAATTTTATATCGATTCAACAAATATTCTGTGCGGGGCACTCTCTACAAGGTCACTCTCTAGAATAAGCCAGAATTTAGCAAGGTATGCCATTTTTGCTATAACTCCTTTTTTGAGAGGTTCCAAGTAGAGAAACCTGGAGGAATTTCACAGAACACACTGAAGAAAATTGTGTATAATTTTCATAGCTTTATTCATTACAGGTACAAAGTTATGATTATTTCAAGTTAGGGTTGTTGACTAGTCCAAAACTAGTCATGCAAGACTAAAGAAAAGTTTGATGAAAATGCTAGTCTCTTGTTGTTTAAAGTTAAGGAAGGTTTGCAGGTATGTGATCATATACACTAGGTATATTACATAGTTACAAATCATATTTGGATGATGAAATTTATGAGGGATTTAGGTTGAGGTACAAGTTGGGTACATGGTTGAGACAAGTAGTTGATGAGTTGACACATACATGAGGTGTATAGTTGATGATGTTGGTACATATTGATGAGTCATAGTTGATGGAGTAGTTGACACATGATTGGTATATACTTGGTACATGGTTGAATGCACTTGTTTATGGTACAGATTGATTACAGGTTGTTTGGCATAGGTTGGTGCATGGTTGATGCACTTGTTGATGGTACAGATTTATATCTGTTTAGGATTGTTGCCTCATCTCAGTTGGTGATGAGGGTGTAAGATGATTCTTGCACTATAGATTTGGTGCTCTTGTAGAGTTGTACTCTATTCAGTTGTTGCTGAAAAACCCCAAGGATTTTATTCTACAATAAAAAGAAAATTGTACATACATCTTGTGTTCTTTGTGTTCCTTGTGGTGATGACTTGTTGATGATATATTGTTGATATATGTTGCTGATATGTGTTGACATTTAACTAGTTATAAATGAAAGCAATGAGTAATGAGTTAATGATGATTGCTAACTAAGGAGTTTTTGGAAAAAGAGCCCTACATTGTTCAAACCCCCCTCTTAGTGTAGTCGGTTTGTCCAACATACATCTCAAATAATGGTGCCAATAGTAGTACTTGGCCCAATATCTTAGGGCACCAACTAAGGAGGCTAGAACATGTGGGGTCCAACAATAGTACTTGACCCAATATCTCAGGGCACCAAATAAGGAGGCTAGACCATGCCCTTAGCCGTACTACCTGAATACCCATGTACTAGAGAGTATATTCCTAAGTGATGTTCTTGGTGGAACTATAAAAGTCAGGCGACTGATCGGTTTATCTATGGAGGGATTCAGGAGATCTAGGTCGATTTGTATACAGGTGTTGTCTGATGCGCTACCACTCGAAGGGGTACCAACATGGGTTACAAGGGTGGCCAACATATGTGCGCTTAAGTACCACTTGTATTTACTACATGTATGAATCCCCAACCGTGGGTTTATGCACATAACGACATATCTCTGTAGCTTTAAGACGCCAAAATATGTCTGTACCCTGAAAAAAATTTAACCCACAATTCTCTGTCGAGGAAGGTGCTCCGATACCACTTGTAATATTCCAAATATAAAATAGTATGCAAAACATAAATAATTAGCTAGAAATGGCAGATAAACAATGATATAACAAAAAAAAAACCACAATAATACCAAAATAATACCAGAATAAAACCAGAAGACCACTTTGATTACTGAGAGCAATGTTCACTTGCCTCTTCGAGGGGGAAACCTCTAGTAGAGCAGATCTCTATTACAATAATATCCAAGACAAAACTTCTCATACCCTCTACTCCTATTTATAATATATATGTCTATCTGAAGAACAATCTAGAGGAAGATCCTTCTAGAAGCGAAAGATTCTATTAGGTCTTCTTACATTTGACTTATTCTTCCTTATTGCTAGGGCTTATTAATATTGACCTTTATTACATGGAAATATATTATTCTACCTACGTGAGGGGTTAGGTCCCTAACAAAGGTTAAAATGGGTAGGGTTTCTCTAATTTGTCGCCATTTGGTGGTTGGGTCAGGATTTTCCCTGTGCGATAACATTTTGGTGTCATTGCTGGGGATGATTTTGAATCCTCTTCTAAACCCTAATGACACTTTGGCAAACTATCTCAAAGCCTCTCCTTTATCTTTCCTGGCAACTCAATTAAAAAGCGTTCCCTTTTCCACCCTCGATGAGCTCTTCTTGAGGCTCATCTGGCGACTCCACCTTCTCGAGAACTCACCTTTCCATGATTACCATTTCCATCTTATGAACCATGGATGTATATGGTGAAAACCTACTGAAAATATGGAATGACATCCCAAAGTTTGATGGTAACCCGTGTTCGGTCGTTTCACACGTTGTCGAGTTTAATGAGTACATTTATTGGTATCAGATAACCCAGGATGATGAATTAATGTAGTTGTTCTTGACATACTTGAGTAAGAAACAAATAAATTTGATCAAGCATGCTTGTATCTCAAAGGATTTAACTTTTCTCATCTAATAATTTCTCACACATTGTGGACCAAAATCTCAACTATTTGAAGAAATGGTTACATACCTTGAGGGTGTTTCCTTTGGATCCGATTGAGTATTTGAGGGAAATTTCCTTTGAATAACATATCTACAAAGATGAATATCCCGATAAAGTTTATCATAATGAAGATCCGAAAAATACTTTTTATGAATATGAAGTACTCATGTCTTCCCTTCCACTCGATGAAAGCAAACATAACACTCTGCATTAAGGATTAAGCCCCTTGTGATGAAGTGGAAATGGAGGTGCATGTTGATAAAGAGAAAGAAGAATTATGACGAATCATAATATGGTGAGACATCATTAAATTTTTTCCTACTTGATGAAGATGAGGTGGTCCAACCTTGATTTCCTCCTATGTATGAAGTTGAAGAATCAATTAGTCTCAATGATGAAGAAATTGAAGATCCATTTGAACCTCTATTTTTCCTACACACGAAGATGAATGAATTGTTATTTTCAGTCATACTAATGGTATTATGAAAGAATCCTTGGATATGGTTAATGAGCATATAGACACTTTCATATAGACTAGGATACGCAGATGGAATTTTGTTCATCTCATTTTTGATAGAGACCCCATTTATGACATTGAGGGTATCTCTTAGGAATAGGAGGTTGCGATGTCATCTTTAGAGGAATGGTATTCATACGTGTATGATTCAGGTGTTTGTAATCTTGATGATGATATGATTACAGATTTGTTCCATCCATTCGAGGATGACCCAACGCAACATTTTCAAGATGATTTTCAACCATCCCTTGGGGGTTGTGAAGCATATTTGTTCTATGAGGGTTTTTATCCATCATGCTTAGACTTTGATAGACACCAAGATGTGGTTAACTTGGAGTAGTACTAGGTCCACACAACCAAAAGAAAGTACTTTCATATTGAGACTTTTGTTGGGGATTTGTAGATGAAGAAGCAACGTTTCTCAAGCCCGAGGAAGGAGATTTTCTCTAGACATGAGGTTATCCCTCACCTATTATCTTCTTGTCTGGGAAGCCCTGCAATATTCTTCTACTCTCTCATCTCCTCTCAGTACTGAATAAGCAGTGGATATTTGTGTGAGAATGAAGATGAACCCTTGTCTATATACGATAGTCCTATTGAGAGATGGGTTGATCAAGCTTGTGGCTATCACTTCAGGAAGGATTCCTTGGATGATCAAAGTTGCAGATTTTCTTTCTAACATGATTTCATCCCTCTGACTCATCTCGATGAGTTTCATTTCATGATTGATTATATATCTATTTATGCTCATGATCATTACATACTTGACTTATGTGAGACAATTTGGGCTGCGAAGAATGTCCAAGATGAGGCTGTAAAGATTGCATAGTTAGCAACAACATTGAGAGGCTCCACATTAGTATAGTATATGAAACTGTAGTACCACACCTATAGGACAAGCAAGGACTTTAGCATAAATTAGAAAAGCATTGTTGAAAGAGTTCAAGAAGCATAAATCTGAGTCGCAGTACATCACATAATTGAAGGAAATCAAACAAGTCCAAAATGAATCAGTTTGGGGTTATGATCAAATACTTAAGGATTTTATGGGTAGGTTGACATTCGAGATTCCCGATCAAAAAGACCAAGAATAGTTTATTGTAGGATTATTTCCACACATTCGCTGCCCGTTGATACAACAAAAGGTTACGTCACAACCCGAATCCTTGCAGATTGTAATGAATCTGGAAGCATCCCCTGTAGGAGATGGTGGGGGGATGGCACAAGTACAAACACAATTATCTTCCTTGACCATTCAATTAACAGAGCTTACAAAAGGGATGGAGAAGCGAGAACACATCTTGTGCACCAAGTGTAGGACTGAAGGCCACCATAAAGACGAATTACTAACCTTTTCATAGTATTTGGAAATTGGAGCACCAAACCCATTACCAAGTGGAAGATACTATGAAATATGAAAAAAATGGGGACACCATCCACATGATTTTCCATTATTGCAGGAATACCAGAGTACGCAAAGGAATTTATTTTGTAACTTTTTCAATTCAGTAGGGCACGGAGAGAAGGATTTCCGAGCATTCAATTTCATGAGGGAGCACACTTTGGATATGTATAGGATTCAGGAGGAGAATACCATGATAGAAGGAGGTGGTCCATAGTATAATAATCAGAGAGGCTTTAAGCCAAGGAGTTGAGGAGGATTTGGTAGAGGTCGATGAAGATGAATATTTGGTAGAGGAGGTAGAGGCCCAATAATCTGCTACAATTGTAATGAAATAGGACACTTGGCTCGTGACTGCCGAATCCTTGTACAAACTGCACCTATTGTAGAGCACTGGATCATGCAAAAAAATTTTGTCCTCAACTACTTGTGAAGTGGTAGGAAAGAGGGAATCATAACCGAAACCAAAATAAGAATGTACAAAAGATATCAGTCAAGAAACACAATGAAGGACCTAAAATAATAGATGTCATGTGCGAGGGAGATAGAATAAGGGCCGTTGTGATGAAAAAAGGGAGGCAGGTTGAGTAATGGGTGATGAAATCAATAGTACCTATGCCACCATTTAACCCTTAGAAAGAAAAGGATATGTATCAAAGGAAACAACAAGAGATACTAGGACCTGATTGGGTAGCATCAACATCATCTGCACCTCCTGTGGTCGACATGCCTTCGGTCTGTGATCATACTATACCAGAAAATATGCTTGAGAGTGTAAGTACTCTAAGAGAGTTTCTGAGAAGTTGTAGAATTGATGAAATATGAAACTGCGCTAAATGCACTATGTGAAATGATTGATCATTGCACATAATAAAGGGAAAATATTACTGCATAGAGGATAATGAATTAGGTACTGCGCAAAAAAGGACCAATGAAGAGTTTAGACTAAGTGCACAGATTGAGGAGTATGATGTTGACAATGTCATTTTAGACTTGGGTTCTGATGTAAATGTGTTACCAAAGAAAACATGTGAAATGATGAACAAGCCCAAGTTAATCTGGTCTCCCATTCAACTAAGATTGGAAAGACAACATGAGATAATACCAATTGGATGGTTGATAGGGGTACTGGTGAATATAGATGGAGTGCGTAGTGTAGAAGATTTCAAAGTCATGGAGATTCTGGATAATAATCAACCATACTTAGCACTCATGGGGATTGAATGGGCATTTGAAAATCATGGAATTGTTAATATGAAGAAAATGGAAATGATATTTGAATTATATGACTTGAAGGTTACTGCACCGTTGGATCCGACATAAGGAAAGATGCACATAGAACCTGCAAAAGGGAATGGAATTGAAAACTTGTATAATATGACTGCACGAATGGATGACTATGTTAACCTTGTTATCACACAAGTTGTAGGTTGGGAAAATCCTGACCCAACCACCAAAATAGCGATGAATTAGAGAGCACCTACCCACTATCACCTTAGGCAGGTGTTCCCATCACTTTAGAGGTGAGGTAGTCACCTCAAGGGGAGAATCCTGGTGACTGTAGGGGGGATTGAGATGGAAAATGTGATGTATGAGAAGATGCCCCTAAAGGACACGTTTCTATATGAAAAAGGGAACTTGGTAATGAGTCTTGATGGTTTGCAACGCTTTGAGTGACCTCCCAAGAGAGAATACTTGCCCAAGACACAAGGAAAACAAGTACAAAATGCAATATGTTAGGTGGAAAATCAAGTTAAGATCGATTTTCCTAATTGTAGAAAAATTAAATGATATATATCAATGTATAAAAGATAATAGAGGCTGCAAAATAAGTGCTAAAAGTCTAGTTGAATAAACAAGAGACAAGCTAGTAAAGACTAGTTTAACTCAAAAATGAAAGAGAAAGACTTTAGCATAAAAGCAAGGTTGTCATATAATATATCTTTAGTGAAATTTATCATCCTTATGGCTGTATCAAGCCAAGCCTTATAACATAAAATTCAACCAACAAAAGTAACACTAAATTAGCCTAAAAGATGCGTCTAGGTTAGTAGTTTGTTAGGGTGAAGTTTTAGCAAGTTTCTAGGGTTAGTTTAGGAGTTATCTAGGTTTAGAGGGTTAGATATCTACAACCCTAATGGCTGTAGGTTATTTTTATTACAAAAACAAGTTTTAGTGGGTGAAAATGGATGCGTCAATGAGACAATTTATCCTAAGGCTCAAGGAACAATATCTAAGTGAGAGAACTTCAAGACATCAACTTTTCACATTTACCAATGCAATTGTTAAATTTATCCAGTGCAATGACTAGTGCCTTTGATTAATGGGTTAATGGGGTGAAAAAGTAAAGAGCTAGAGATACTACCTCCTTGGGGGTATAAATCCTCTTATTTCCCAAGGCAAGTAACTTATCTAGGGTTTAAACAAAGGGGTGTATGTCCTTATACTTCCTTAGTAAACCCTTGCAAACAATAATTCTATGCTTACATTTATGGTGGAGATAAATTAGGGGTGTTTGAACTTATACTCCCTACCTATCCTTAGAAAAAATCAACCTTGAGATTTAATTACAAATCATAGAAAAAAGTAAAATGCCTTACCAATCCAAATAGAAACAAGATAACCCTGAACATGCCAAGATAAACCACCAAAAGGGCTTGAAAATACCTCCAAGAGCTAGCGCATCATCATCATGTAGTCCATAACCAAAGAGATCGCCATACCATAGCACAAGAGAACAAAAAGGTTGAAGGTAGCAAAAATTTCAGTCCTTAGCTCTTCACAATGGGAGAGTTTTTAAATTTTTTACGAGCTATGGCTTATGTGTCCTCTTTAAATTTTCTGTTTAATCATTACTTGAACCATAACTACTTCAAAAAACCAATATCACAAGAAGAATAACCATGCACAAGAACACAAGAAGTATCCTGGGAAAACCTTCTCAACAAGGGAAGAAAACCCAACCAATCCTTTGCTATATTACTCAAGAGAAAGACCTCCCACACCATCACCGAATATAGCACAATTCTCATAATTTTAGACCACAACTTCTGAAATCATGAGATGACACAATGTTAAGTGTGTTTCCTCAATGGGGATTCACCTTTATTTATATAAGACTTGTCACATCAAATGATGTGTCTATTGGCACAATAGGGCCGACCTCAATAACTCAAAATATAATCAATAATTTCCATATTAATTATCTTTTATATTAATTATTAATCACATTAAGGTGGGGCCAACTTGTACCCTTTACATTACAATTAGGGTTATATGCAATTTTGAATCTTGAACAATATAGCAAGGGATATTATACACCCACTAGTGCTCATCCACTAGGGGCACATCCATAGGGATGTCCATATCTCTAACTCACTGCATTACACAGAAAAACCACTTCTTCACTAGTGCTCAACCACTAGGATCACATTCACCTATGCTCGTCCACAGACACACCCACTCAACACATCTTCTTTCCCACTGCATTACAAAGGGGAGTCATCTGGAGTTTCTCATCAACTCTTTGCTAAGAGGAGGCTAATACATCATCTTCATTTCTATTCTTATGACGATGCACCCAACACTTTGGGATTTCACACATTCACCTTGTGCTCAGCCACATGCACGTCCAACTCTGTAGATCTCCTTTCTCACTGCATTAAACAGGAGAATCATCTGGAGTTCTTATCAACTCTCTATAAGGAGGAGGCCATCTCTATGTTCCATCTCTATCTCAGATAGGAACCACACACCCCTCTCATGGGCTCTCTCTCAAGTTTGTGTCCTGGAGAATGTCTCACATAGCTGTAATCATAAACACTCCCTCTCATCTAGGGAGGCATTCTTCATCATGCCAAGTCTCACATAGATGTACTTCGAACTTTGTCTTGGCTGTAGTCATCAACACTCCCTCTCAAATAGGGAGGTATCCTTCACCAAGCTAATTTGGTGAATATGTATGCAATCTGCTTATGTGTAGGAAGGTACTGCAAGTGTACTATTTACTCTCCATCATGTTTATGATATAATGATATTTTATCTCAACGCGTTTTGATCCATCATGAAAAACTGGGTTCTCAAGGAGCTTTACACACATCTCTGGTTACCATCATAGGATCCATCTCATGATCAAGTAAATCTGTTAGAAGTTTATGAAGTTGCACTGCTTCACACACTCAATGATATATACTCTGCTTCTATGGTATTCAAGGCCACAAATATTTGTTTCCTGCTACACCAAGAAACCATGACAACATTCATGGTAAAACAACAACCAAATGTTCTCTTCCGGTCCACTGTACTCTCTATTGAATTTGTATCGACATATCCTGCAAACTCAAGTTCACATTGGAGGCATATCTCATGCCATATCCAATTGTGCCTTGTATATATCTCAATACATGATTATTGCTATCCAGTGAGTCTGTCTCGACTGACTCATGGATTGACTGAGCACATTCAATGCATAACATGAATCCAGTCTGGTGTTTTAAATACATCAATGATCCAATCAACTGTGGATCAATCTCGTTTGAATCATCATCATTCATTTTCTTCAAATCCATTGCAGTGGTTTTTCATTCTGTCATACTGAATTTCTATAATATTCCTACTATATGTTTTCCATGACTTAGGAAAATTTCATTGTTCCTCTGCAATACTTATTGTCCCAAGAAGTAGTGCATCATACTCATATCCTTCATCTTGAAATCATAAGTCAAAGCTTACTTGTATCCAACAACAAGGTTTTTTGAATAAGTGATCAAAATTAGGCTCTCGTCACCATCACTGTAATAATATAGGTTTGGATCAACAATACTCTTGCTGAAACTCAAATTCACCAAGAATACATCCATCTGATATAGTTTCCAACTCATGGATGGTAGTACAGATGGGAGTGCATCGGGCTACTGGATCGATATGTCTCATCATAGTTTACTCCCTCTACTTGCGAGAATCCTCTAACTGCAAGTCTTGTTTTTGTATTTTTTCGACACTTCCATCGACTGCATGCATTTCTACCTCTTGTAGATTTTTTCAAGCTCAGACAGACCATTTATGGATTACTATAAAGTTCCTAGAAATATCAATTGGAATAAATTGGATCAATTGTATCAATGGTTGTTTCCCTCTGAACTGCTGAGGGGGAGAAGGTATTTGTATTTTCCTTCTTCTCAAATAATTTTGACTCCCTCTGAAATATTGAAGGAGATACATCTTCCTTTGTTTTTAACCTACTTGAAACAAGGAAACAAACGAAAGGAAACAAGACAAGAATATCTCCTAGAGGAGATTTATGATTACATCTCTAGAATCAAAACAATTTAAGGATTGTTGTCACAACTACAACACCTACTTGTATTGTAGCGTGATAATAATAAAAAAATCAAACCTAGGATCTTTACTTCTAGTGTGTTGTTCTTCTGAATGCACAGCGACTTCTCTGGGTCCATTATTTTCACCAGGGGTTTTTTTCTACTGCAAATACCCTTATGACAATGATGCAAATAACATATATATACAAGTGCATAGCTGAGGGTGCTGATATGATTTCCTAATGGAACCTGACTGATTTATGTCCTCTAGCATATTCATGAATAAGGTAGTCACAATGTCACCTTTTTGTATCACCCACAATAGGTCTTCCTTTGAAGTCTTGTCTTCTAGGAACTTGAAGTTGCTTCATTCATCAAGCTTATCTTCCATCATAATTCTGGCACTGCACATCGAATCCACTTTGCTTGTTTTCCACATAAAGTGAATTTGAAAACTGGTCCACATATGATTTGGTAGCAACATAAACAATGTAGAGAGGACGAGAAGAAATTAGTGTGGCACCAAAGCCAATGTTTACGATGACACCCTTCTTCCTTTTCAACATTCTATGAAGCACAGTGTGGATTATTCTGGTAGTATCTTCTACATTCATTGCTATGAGATTCTTGAGAAGTTGGGAATCAACTTTATGAAAGAACCTATCATAGGGGTAGCACACCCCAACA
This sequence comes from Picea mariana, assembly GCA_032191745.1. Taxonomy (NCBI): domain Eukaryota; kingdom Viridiplantae; phylum Streptophyta; class Pinopsida; order Pinales; family Pinaceae; genus Picea; species Picea mariana. The sequence goes on from JASDQU010276010.1 coordinate 11,150, forward strand.
TTGTTTATCAAAAATTCCAACATCCAAGTCATTAATGGCCTCATCTACTATGCTCATATCTTCTATAAGATCTCCACTGAAATCCACCACAACAATTTTCACTTGGGTTCTATATTTGGCATGTATTTCATTTGCAAGGTCCTTAAGCTTGGAAGGATTTATTCCAACCAATATCAAGTTGATCCTGTGGTTAGCTAAATTAATGGCATATTTCCTCTCAATCCCATTTGTGAGGCTTGTCATTATTGCCCATGATCCATACTCGCTCAAATTATTCCCAAGTCTAAGAAGGTCACCCATATCCAATTGAGGAATCTACTTGAAGTGATAAGGATGGTAAGTAGGCCAAGGGATCAGACGAGGAGGATAATCAGTCTCTCTAGGTATTCTTGGTTCAGGAACACCACCAACGTATTTGATGCTTCTAATTCAATTACAATCCCCCAAGTTTATGGTCTGTGCTAAATCTGAGGATCCCTTCTAAAATATCCAACACAGTGAAGAAGCTTGTATAACTATCGAATCCTTGATCCCATTTGATGAAGAATAAGAAATGGAAGGAGATAAGGTTTCTGCATATTTACAGTGTAGTCCCATCATGATTTGGTGTGTTTTATTTCAGCTATATGTCATGCCACCAGAGTTAGATATTTAACATCTTTATTTGCTGAGAATTCACATTGTCCGGACTACCTAATACAGTCCTGTAGCTGGTATGATGAGCTTCAAATAGTATGGACTTCCTATTACAGTCCTATCACTGATATGCTAAGCCTCTCCTGGGAAACGACTACCTTTTCTAGTAGACCGAGTTGCCAAGGGACAAGTGGTGGCCTTTCCATGCTGTTTAGGAAGCTTGAACAAGGTTCTGTTTAGGCCTGCGGTCATTTTAAGGAGGGTTACCATAGGTTTGAGGAAGGATCAACCTTCTTCCTTCATACTTTAGGGGATCCATCCCTTCTCCTAGGCTCTGACCTCTTTTCTTCATAATTGTAGGCTCCAACCTCTTATTTACCACATATTTTTAGGACTGCTTATGGGGTTTTTTCTAGGCTCCGACCTTTTCTTTAAAACTATAGTCTCTGACCTCTTCTTTACCATAGAATTTCAGGGCTGCGGTTTGTTGTAGGTTCTCGGTCATCTTCAAAATTTTGTCCTTTTAGGATATGATCCTTTCTCTTTGCCACAAAATATAACACAGTTATGTTGTCATAGGCTGCGACAACATAAGTGTTGCCACATAGATGTTTCCTTCTATATCACAATGATGTGTCACATAAATTTTCAGCCTTATAACTGCGACAACCTTATTCCTAGGCTCTGGTCTCTACACTACAGGAAGGAGATCCGACCTTCTTCCTCTTCACACCTACAACAGTGTTTTGGCATACCTTTCCTTCAATTCTTTAATGTGCAATGGTGTTCTTCAAGTTTGATCTGATACCATATTAAATTTTCAATGAGATATGGCTCATGTGTCTTCTTTAAATTTTCTGTTTAATCATTACTTGAAATATAACTACTTCAAAAAATCAAGATCACAAGAAGAATAACCATGAAAAATAACACAAGAAGTATCCTGGGAAACCCTTCTCAACAAGGGAAGAAAACCCAACCAATCCTTTGCTATATTCCTCAAGAGAAAGACCTCCCACACCATCACCAAATATAACACACAAGAGGGTGCTGCAATTCTCATAATTTCATACCACAACTTCTGAAATCATGAGACGACACAATGTTAAGTGTGTTTCCTCAATGGGGATTCAAATTTATTTATATAAGACTTGTCACATCAAATGATGTGTCTATTGGCACAATAGGGCCAACCTCAATATATCAAAATATAATTAATGATTACCATATTAATTATCTTTTATATTAATTATTAATCACATTAAGGTGTGGCTGACCTGTACCCTTTACATTACAATTAGGGTTATAGGTAGGTCTGATTCTTGAACAATATAGCAAGGGATCTTATATACACACTAGTTCTCATCCACTAGGGGCACATCCATAGGGATGTCCATATCTCTAGCTAATTGCATTACACATAAGAACCACTTCTTCACTAGTGCTCAACCACTAGGATCACGTTCACCTGTGCTCGTCCACAGGCACGTCCACTCAATAGATCTTCTTTTCCACTGCATTACATAGGGGAGTCATCTGGAGTTTCTAATCAAATCTCTGCTCAGAAAATGCTAATACATCATCTTCATTTCTATTCTCATGACGATGCACCCAACACTTTGGGATTTCACATGTTCACCTTGTGCTCAGCCACATGCACGTCCAAATTTGTAGATCTCCTTTCTCACTGCGTTACATAGGAGAATAATCTAGAGTTCTTTTCAACTCTTTGTAAGGAGGAGGCCATCTCTATGTTCCAGCTCTGTCTCATATAGGAACCACACACCCCTCTCAGGGGCTCTTTCTCAGGTTTGTGTCTTGGAGAATGTCTCACATAACTGCAATCATCAACAAGAGTTGTGATTCAAAATGAGATTTCATGATATCTATTTATAAAAAATGTATATCACATAAATTTTCCACTTAGCAAAGGTAAAACATAATATAAGGGGTCAACATCCCTTATCTTACCCTTTGCATCAAAATAATATTAAACAATTCATCTTAAAATTCACTTTTACACAAAAGAAACTCTAGAACAAGGTGACGTTACCCCTTTAGGGGATGTTTTGGCACTTGAGCAAGTCGTTGGATAAGATGTGGAAGTCATTAGGGCTCTTTCAGCCTCCTCATCATGTTTTAATCCTTCTCCATGCCTCATCTGGTGAAATTGTGCCAAGTGTCAATGTGCAATCACTCTATCACCATCAAACCCCCTCAAGCATGACATAAACCCTCAAAAGATGAAGTTTTGCCTCTCCTAGGAAATGTTTTGGGTTCTAGGGGTTGGATAAGATCCTCTATGATGTCAAGTAAGCCTACCACATTTGGTGTGCATCCCTACACATTCAACCCATGGGATCCTTGCCCCATGGAATCCCAAGCTAGGATTGTTCTCCCAAAATTGTCCACCAAGCAAGGTCCTACAAAACAAAGGGGTACACCCTCCAAATATCTCAAGTCAAAGATATCATGACAAGTATATACCAAATCTAATAAGAAAGGTGCCTAAACATGTGCATAAAAATTTCCTCATCAAATTAAACAAAAGATCAAAACCCTTTACAATTGACCAAGTTTAATTATGGGAGGGGTGTCATAAAGGTCCTATTGGGTAGACCAAACCCCTCAAGCAAGGAATGCTCCCAAGGATGGTATTTCAAGGTTATGTAGTAGATGATGAGGTGGAAGGGGTTTAGACTTCATAGGTCGATGACTCTCATGACATACATGGACTTTCATTATCCCATTCATGGGTGCCTTTGTAGAGGGTGTGTGGCACCTTTGTTCGCGATGCACTTTTTCTAAAGCCATCTTCTCGCCATTTCTTTATATTTTAAGGAACGAGTTGAAGGCCAATGTCCTGGCATGGTGTCCAGATAATTACAATGCCACTCACATATACCTTGGGAAAATGAAAAGGATGGCTCATGATGAGACCCCCTTTCTCTCAGTTGTGTAACTGAGAGCCACTACCCTGGCTTGGTGACCAGATGATGGTAATGTCATACTGCTAAATACCGATGATCATGATAGGATGGATTGTCATGAGACCTACCATACTTCAACTAACCCCCTAAGCATTCATTATCATTTAATTTTGTAGGTCCTCCTTTTCTTACAAAAAAGCGTTTCATTTCTTTTTTGGGGATCCATGGGCGAAGCATCTAAAAGGTTAATATATGGGCTCTGATCTTTTTACCCAACAAAAATCCCT
>JASDQU010276012.1:1571-14019 GCA_032191745.1 Picea mariana
ACATCAAGGTAACTCAAGATAGTATTTTATTAATTGAAGTTTATGTTGATGATATTATTTTTGGAAGCAATGATGACAGGTTAAGCCAGAAATTTGCAAAGGATATGCAGAATGAATTTGAAATGTCATTACTCGGAGAACTATCCTTCTTTCTGGGTCTTCAGATACGTCAAAGAAACCAAGGAGTTTTTATTTCTCAAACTAATTATATTAGAGAAATGCTAAAGAGGTTCGGAATGGAATATTGCAAACCAGTTACCACTCCTATGCAAACTAGTTGCAAGTTGAGAAAAGATGATGATTCAAATTATACAGACCAGAGGCAATACAGGTCAATGATTGGCAGCTTACTAAATGTGACAGCATCCAGAACAAATGTAATGCAAGAAGTTGGACAGGTGGAACGATCTCAAGGAAACACATTTTGTAGCAGTGAAGATGATTTTCAGATATCTCAAAGGAACACAAGAGTTTGGATAATGGTATCCAAAAGGAAAGGATCTATCACTTATTTCCTACACAGATGCAGATTGGGCAGGTTGCATTGATGACTGACGAAGCACCAGTGGAGCAACATTCTACTTGGGTGAGTGTTTAGTATCATGGCTAAGCAAGAAACAATCATCAGTATCCTTGTCTACAGGTGAGGCAAAGTATATTGTAGTAGTATCATGTTGTACACATGTTCTANAAAGCGTTTGGATTATGGTATCCAAAAGGAAAGGATCTATCACTTATTTCCTACACAGATGCAGATTGGGCAGGTTGCACTGATGACTGACGAAGCACCAGTGGAGCAACATTCTACTTGGGTGAGTGTTTAGTATCATGGCTAAGCAAGAAACAATCATCAGTATCCTTGTCTACAGGTGAGGCAAAGTATATTGTAGTAGTATCATGTTGTACACATGTTCTATGGATGAAACAAACTCTGAAAGATATACAGGTTGAGTATGATGATCCCATTCCAATCTATTGTGATAATACAAGCACCATCAATATCTCAAAGAACCTAGTGATGCACTCCAAGACGAAGCACATTCCAATCAAGTATCACTTTCTACGGGAATAGGTTGCAGAGAAGAACATCAATGTTGAATATGTGGGCACAAAAGAACAAGTGGCATACATATTTACAAAACCACTTCCATGGGAATACTTTGAGTATCTTTGCCAGAGACTCGGATTAATTTCTACTCCAAAATGAATGATTTTGAATGCATATCTTATATGTCTTATATTTACATGAGGAAGCACCATAAAGAGGACAGTTCAGGTTGGGAGATGAGTTTCAGGAAGAGTTCATTCAGGGGGAGTAGCCCCATATGGAAAGATACCTTTGCCATTGATGAAAAAGGGGGAGAGATTTCTCAAATGCAAAGGTAATTGCTTGAAGAAAGATCACAGAGGCATGGTTCCAGGGGGAGCGATGGTCACAAGGGGAGCATGAGTGATATGAATTTAGTATTTCATCAGAGTGTTTCCATCAATGCCAAAGGGGGAGATTGTTGATTATTTGTGTTGGTTTTCATTGATGTCAACCCTTGAAGAAAGTCCGGTAGCGAATTATGGTAGCACAAAGGTTTGGGTAATGGACCCAAGTTTGTTTGATGGATAATGGTATGAGTTTTGATATATTTGTAGGTAAGACTATTCTAGATGTATAGTACATGCCATGCCATTTATAGTGGTATGTGGAATTCCACATAACTCCTCACGATTAGAGAGTTATGGCCATGTGAAGTTTGAGAACCCTCATGAGTCATCTAGTAGCCTTAAAAGGTCAAAGTAGTCAAAGTGTTTGCAAAGAAGAAATTATTTAAATAATTAAGTGAAGTGACGAGTGTACTATAAGTCAAAGAGTATGCAAAATAAATTATTTAAATAATAAAGTTAATGGAGAACTCCCTAAAATAAGGAAAGTGGTTTAAAGAGATTTTAGAAGGTAAATAATAAAGTGAAGTGATGAGTGTACTATAAGTCAAAGTGGATACAAAAGAAATTATTTAAATAATAAAGTTAATGGAGAAATTATTGGGTGGACAAGTGGTTAGAAGTGGGTTAACCCTAAAATAAGGAAAATTGGTTAAGATGGTTAAAAGGTAACCCCTTGAGGATGCTACATGAAAGTATAAATAAAAGGCAAGGCTCTCTAATTTACTCACACTTGAACCTATTGAATATCATTGAATATCTATTTTGTGAAAGGTTATTTGGGCAGGTATTATTGATAGAGAAAAGTGCGTCAGGAAAATCGCTGCAAAAAAAGTGCGATAGAAAATTTGCAGTAGAAAAATCGCGGCAGAAAAATCACGACAAAAAAAGTGCGGCAAAAAAATCGCGGCAGAAAAAGTATGACAAAAAAATCACGACATAAAAATCGCTGCAGTAACATGGTTGGGGTCTATTTATGAGAGATATGGCACATCTTGTTTGAGGTATGTTTTGTGAGCTAGGGTTTAGCTCTTGAGATGGTATTGGATGTTCGGTGTTGTTGCATATATCAGATTTGTTGAGGGATACAGTTGGTATTTTGTTGGTATTTGGCATATGGGTATTGGTCTTTTGGTTGAGGTATGTTGCTGAAGTTATTGGTACAGATAGAAGTCGTATAACAATGAGGTTCTAGCATATGGTTTGAAGTATAGACTTGTGGTATAGTGTTTGAGGTATATGTGATCAGATCAGATTTGGATGATGAAATTGATGAGGGATTTTGGTTGAGGTACATGTTGGGTACATGGTTGAGACAAGTAGTGGATGAGTTGGCACATACATGAGGTGTATAGTTGGGCACTTGTTAGTAGTATTTTTGACACATGGTTTATGGATGATATAACATACTTGTCTCGGTATATTATTAGAAGCACATATTGATCTTGGTGATGATTATGAGTTGTTGTGGTGTGCTTGGTTGATGCACGCCTTCGTGATATTGTGCATATGGTTCAGAGTTGTCTTGGTGATTGATCTTGGTGAGTAGATATGATTTGGTTGATAATATTGATGAGACGGGTTGTTGTGATAGGTTGTTTGGACAGGTTATTGTGACTGGTTATTTGTACAGGTTTGGTGCATGGTTGTTGCACTTGTTTATGGTACAGGTTGAGGTACAGGTTGATGTATGGTACATGTTGGCACGTGTTATTGGTACAGTTTGTGACAGGTTGTTTGGTCTAGGTTGATTGGTATAGGTTTACAACAGTATATCTCACAGTGATAATGTGACAGTGGTTCCATCATTCTACTTATATTTCAGGGTGGTCAGACGGGGCAAGGACAGGTGGTTGCAGCCACCTTTTGGTTGTAGTCGAAGAACATAGGGGGTTGTAGCCTCCTTCTGGTTGTAGCCATAGAATTGGGGATTTGGAGCTTCCCTCAGGTTGTAGCTTGAGAAACTAGGGGTTTGGAGCCTCCTTCCAGTTGCAGTTTAAAAAAAAAGGAAGTTGGTTCTTCCAATGAATGTAATTCTTAAAGAAATATAAGAAAAATCATTTTGTGGTTTTCTCCCTCTTTGGGTTTCCACGTAAAAACATCAATGTACTGTGTATGTGCATGATTTCTCCTTTTTTAATTGTTTATTTACTCTGCAACTATTGGATGATAATTCTACATTGATATAACACTTGCATTTTGTGGTTAAAAAGGATTGAATTGCTCTATTATTGATTCACCCCCCCGCTCTCAGTAATCTAACATCAATCCCGTGCAGTTCCAGTCGGCAACAGAACCATTTGTTGGCTTTGTCCTCTCTTACTTATTCTTGGGATGAACCAGGTTTGGATCTCGCAAGTTTCCAACAAAACCCACAAAAACTATCGGCCCTCCTGGTAAATCATAAGGAAACACTGTGCATAGGGTGAAAAACACAGTCTCACTCGAGATAAATTTTATGGTTGACTGCAATACTCAGGTGTTTGCAGTATAGGAATGAGTGTGGACTTGGGGTTGTGTTCTTTCCTCCTTATGCATTATATTTGTTAATCATTCAATCACTTCTATGCTTTATTCATCTTTAAACATATGCATGCATGCTGATAAAGCTAATCTAGCCATTCATTATTTAAGCTAAATATCAACAGAAAATAAAGCATTCAATAGCAATCAAACATAACACAAGGGTTATCGTGGTTCACCCCCTCCTAGGGATACATCCACAAAGATTTGGCTTCTCTGCTCTTTTATTTATTATGTTGCAAATTCTTGCATTGTGCGCATTACATCTTTAGTAATACAATCAATATTGAGGGTAAGAACCCTCTGTGAGGCTCACTAGATCACACGAGGCTCCTCAGCCTGTAACCTAACCCTCTAAGACTACCTTACTCGACTCTTCAAAAAACTTATTACAATCAACAATCCCACGAAATCATGATAATCAAATCTATAGGTTATTATATGATATCTCTCTATCTTACACATACATATCTATCCCTCTCTCACGTACACCCTTTACCTAGATCTCCTAGGTCCTTATTTATACTATTTTATAGGATTATATCCATTACAATCCTTATCAAAAACCATAACCCTATCATGGTTAGGCTAGTCTTCCTGCACTCCATGTTGCTTTTCCTTCTTTTTTTGCATGTGGCTTTCTTGCCACCTATTGCACACACTCCGAAATTAGGTATTCCTTTCCAAAAATAAGTCTTTCCCCAACACAGATCCTTATCAAAAAATAGGCCTTCACCTAAAATTGACTTCCTTCTCAAAATAGGCATGCTCCCAACAAAATGGTATAGAACTTACTTCCTATTATTGGGATTGTTCATACAAAGTATACATCCTCTAATATAACATACTACATCTTCTTGCATTTTTGGACAGTGCACATACCTTTGTAAGTTGGAAACTGTCTTCCCAACACCAAAATGTCCCACAAACTTGGATTTGTGAGCCTCTCTAATAAGATATAATTGTTCACCTTTATGGACACAGATCTTGTTGAGCTCGTAGAGTAACCCATTCTGGAAATGGTAGTAAACCTTGTCGTCACCTTCTTCTATATGAATGTGGCCCTGTAGCTACTAAAAAACCTCSTTGAAGTCCCCATCTTCTATGTACATCTCTTTGTATGCATCATGGGTAAAACGCTCCATCTGAATAAGAGTTCCCAAATTTGTAATAGTGGATGTGGGTGGCCTTGAAAGCATGTATGCCAACCTGTTTTTTCTCCCCTTCTTATACTCGATGACTAGATGAAATTGTTGTAAAAACCCCATCCACTTGTGATGTTTGGTTTGTTGTAGCTTACTTTGGGCCTGAAAATACTGTAGCAGTTGGTGATCTGTGTGGATGATTGTCTCCTTTCCCATAAAATAGTGCTTCAAATTCTTGACAGCTTGAGCCAAGGCATAGAGTTCCTTGTCATAGGCAGGGAAGTTGGGAACTGACCCATGAAATATTTTAGAATGATAGCATACATTCCTTCCTCCTTGAATCATAACTACTCACACGACATACCCACTTGCATATGTCTTCACTTATAAATGATTTTTTAAGTTTGGTAATGTGATAAATGGTGCTTGAATGATATTTCTTTTAATCTCATCAAAATCCTTCTATTGATTCTTCCCCACTACAAACTCTTAGCAGTCGATGTTATGGTGTGGAGTGGTGCATCTACTACTGAAAATGAAGATATGAACTTCCACAGGTATTGTGCTGCCCCAAAAAAACTCCCAACTCCAGTGACATTTGTAGGAATTGGATATTTAATTATGGCCTCCATATTTGTGGGATATATTTTGAGCTCCCCTCCACCGATCACATACCCCAAATACACCAAAGACTGCTAAGTGAACTCACATTTATTAAGGTTAGCCAACAATTGGTGCTTCCTCGGAGTCTCTAACATTTGCATGAGATGTGAGATGTGCTCCTCCTAGGTAGCACTATAAACCACTATATCATCCAAATAAACTATAAAAAATTAATCTATATATGGGTGTAATACATCATTCATTAGTCTCTTAAATGCAACTGGTGCATTACATAAACCAAATGGCATGACCAACCATTCATACAAACCTTTCCCTATATTGAAGGTAGTCTTCTAGGTGTCTTCTTCCTTGATGCATACCTAGTGGCATCTTGATTTGAGATCCAACTTGGTGAAATATTATGTGTGTTGCAACTGATCTAACAAATCATCGATCCTGGGAAAAGGATATCGATTTTTTGATCCTGGGAAAAGGGTATCGATTTTTTAGTGTAATCTTGTTCAATCCTTTTTATTCTATAAACATTTTCCAAGTCCCATCCTTACTTCGTACAATTATGATAGGTGAGCCACAAGGTGAGGTGCTTGGTCAAATCACACCCTACTCCAACAATTACTACAACTACTTCTTCACTTCATTTTCTTCCAAAATAGATTGTCAATATAGCCCAATATTCGACAATGGAAGTCTAGTAATGATTGTATTTTGCGCTATACTTCCCTCTTGGGTGGTATCCTTTTAGGATCCTATAACACTCCTCTGTATGCCTATAGAAACTTCTCCAACTAATGTTTATTCTCTTTAGAACACCCTCCAGGGATTCCTTTACTCTTATTGACTCATCCTTAGACCAATTTTCTATTAAGAAAAATAAAATATATTTCTTGATGGAACTAATCAACTTCTTGGTTTGGTTGGCACATATTAGTGATATATTTGACTTTCCTTTATGTGCATTGATAATATAGGACTTCCCATCCTTGATTAGTCGGTATTGGTTGGATGTCCACATGAATATTGCATCCCTCATATACATGTAGGGGCTTCCAAAAACCACTCCACATACGTCAAGGGGTACTATGTTATAATCCAACACCTTAAAAATGATAATAAGTCAATGAATACAATCCACTTCGAGGGGGAAACCTCCTTTTATAATATATCCAATTAAGAATACAATATGAGTTGTGATAAGATGATTCTAAGAATAGGTCTCCATGGTGTGTGTATGTGTGTGTGTGTGTGTGTGTGTACAATGAAGGGTACAATTATAATGAAAGGGTGCAACGAAGGGTTCTAGCCTACATACAAACATAGCACTAGAAATGTATTAATTCAATATCTAGGGCTTAATAATGGGTTTTATACATAACATGGGGCTTTGTTTAGGGATTAACATGACCCTTCTCTAAAAAAGTGATTTCCTAACCACTTGAATAACCACGAGTGTTTTTGCAAGAAGAAATTATCTTCCCATGTCACCTCTTCCATTGGTAGGTTCTTCCATTTGACGAGGTACTCTGTAATTGCTCGATTTCTTAGTTGCTTAATTCTTGTTTCAAGGATTGTTTCTGGTTATAATATGGTTTTCCCTACTTCATTAATCTCTAGTAAAATAGTTTGGACTGATATCATTGCCGATGAACTTCTTTAAGCAAGAAACATGGAACACTGAATGTACACATTAAGATGGATGCAACTAAAAATTTGTAATACATACTTCCAATCCTCTGCAAAACCTTATAGGGGCCATAATATTTGGGTGCTAATTTATTATCCTCATTTTTTTTCTTGAGGGACATCTATTTCTATGGTTGTAGCATCTGAAATACCCAATCGCCCACTTCAAATTCCCTTTCACTGCGATGTTGATTTGCTTGTTGTTTCATCCTATTTTGTGCCATAACCAAGTTGTCCTTCAATAGTTTGAGAACCTGTTGTTGGTCCCCTCTGTGGTCCTCCACTGCTTGAACCTTTGTATTTATTTTCAAGGGTGATGTGATGGATGAAGAATGATATCCATAAAGTGCTAGAAATGGGGACATTTTTTGTATGGAAGGATGTGTTGTACCACCATTCCACCAAGGGAAACCACTTGACTCATTGTGTCTATTTATCAGATGCAAAGCAACGAAGATATCCTTCTAGAAATTTATTCACAATATCAGTTTTCCCATCAGATTGATGATGGTAAGATGGGTCGTGAGCCAATTGACTACCCAAACAAGAAAATAATTTAGTCCAAAAATTTCCATTGAAAATTGGATCTCTGTCACTTACAATAATCTTTGGGACTCCATGTAGCTTTTGAATTGTTTCCAATAATGTTGTAGCTACTATACTTTCTTTAAAAGGATGAGAAAGAGAGAAAAAATTGGCATACTATGCTAGTCGATCCACTACTACCATGATTATAGTCTTTCCTTTGGATTTGGGTAAACTTATAATAAAATCCATTGAAACTTCTTCCCAGCGTTGACTTGGTATAACTAATGGTTGTAGGAGACCTGACCTTATTATGTTGGCAGACCAAACATTCAGACACAAAATTTTGAACATCATTTTTAAGACCTTCCCAGAAAAAATCCTTCTTGATCCTATGGTATGTTTTCAAGAATTCTCAATGTCCTCATATAAGAGAAGCGTGCAATTCTAGGACTTTCTGTTTGATTTGGGAATTATTACATAAATATAGGCAATCATGATACCATAGAAAATCATTCTTCCATACAAAATTATCTAATGAATTGGGGTCCTCTTGTAGTTGTTGAATGATCTTCCATACTTCTTGATCTTGCTTCCATTCTATCCTTGCTTCTTACACCCAATCATATTGTAGAATAGAAATAGCACATAGTGAACCTTCTGTTTCTTCTTCTTTCCTTGAAAGGGCATCTGCCACAACATTATTTTTTCCTTTTTTGTAGATAATTTCAAAGTCATAACCTAGCATCTTTGTAACCCATTTTGTTTCTCTTCTAAAGATAATCATTGCTCCAAGAAGTACTTCAAAATATCATTATTTGTTTTTACTTTGGAGTGTCTTCCTATTAGGTAAGGGCGCCATTTCTGAACTGCATGTAGTATGACCAAAATTTATTTTTCATAAATGGTTCTGAGTAAGTTTTTTCCTTTAAGTTGGTTTCTTTCAAAGGAAATGGGCCTTTCTTCTTGCATTAAAGTTGCACCAATTCCATGACTTGAGGCATCACACTTCACAATAAATGTCTTTGTGAGGCCAGGTGTGGAAATGATAGGAATTGTACACATAGCCTCCATATGTTTTTCAAAATATTTGGTTTCTTCTTCAATCCAAGAAAATGCTTCCTTCTTTAATAATGTTGTTAGAGGTGCTACTATTTGACCATAGTTCTTGAAAAACTTGCGGTAATATCCTATCAATCCTAACAATCCTCTAAGTTTCTTCAATTTTGGGGGAATTGGGCATTCCCTCATAACTCTAATTTTGTTAGGGTTCAATTTTACACCTTCATGAGATACAATATGACCCAAGTATTCAACTTTTTGAACCCCAAAGGCACACTTGGAAGGCTTTGCATAAAGTTGTTTCTCTTTAAATAGTTATAATACTCTATCAATATGTTGTATATGCTCTTCCCAAGATTTTTTGTAGATTAGTATGTCATCAAAAAACACTAACCCAAATTTTCTAAGGAAGGGATTGAAAATAGAATTCATCAAGCTTTGAAATGTTGAAGGTGCATTAGTAAGTCCAAATGGCATAACCAAAAAATGATATTGACCTTCATGTGTTCTAGAAGATTTTGGGAATGTTTTCCTGCCTCATTTTGATTTGATGATATCTTGAATGAAGATCGTGTTGTTTTTTTTCTTCCTATGAGATATGATAGATATATTGTTACAATGATGAGTGTTCCATATATAGGGAACATATGGTGACCATCCATGAAAGGATGCATCCCTTGGATAATAAATAACTATTTATTATTATCATTTACTTATTATAGATAGTATTTAATAATCAATAATTATATTATTAATTATTAATCTAAGAGAATGCCTTCTCAATGTTGTCCAAACATCAATACTCCCTCTCAATGAGGGAGACATCCTGCATCATGCCAAGCTTGTCTCTGAAGTATACAAACTTCACCCTAGAATCATAACACTTTTCTGTCAGTCTTGGGAGACGTCTCTCTCCCACCCAAACCGAGGAGAAACTCCTTCAACCGCTCTCCCTTTTGAGCCAATTGACTCTCTCAGAGATCAGACTCACTCTGGGTCCACATTTAATAACATATATCATCTTGAGTCTTTATCATTCCTTGTCAAATCACCATGACTAGGACAAATACCACACTAGGATCTTTTGCCACAGGTACTCACCCGTGAGTGAATGTCAGTCTAATGCTAACTGACACGTGGAAAGCACTTCAAGCACCACGATTCCATATTATTCCTTGTTATGATCAAGGACGGACCATGTCTGGGCCCATTTACCACAAGTGCACCTTTATGATAAATGTATCCTATCTCCCTTGGTTTGAAGCCCAATCCAGGAGAAGGTATGTCTGATTTTGAAACATCAACACTCCCTCTTAGCTAGGGAGGTATCTTTCCATAGTAGTACACAACTACTATCCAGTGGTACACAACCACTACTAGTACCACACAACTACTATCTAGTGACACACGGTCACTACCTTTGGTATACAACCACTGTAGTAAAAAAAGGTTTGTCACACATGGCACTCCCAAGTGGAATTCTAGAGGCTACTCCCTCTAGAAACACTAGGGTCAACTCCCCATAGTGTGTGACGTCAAGGTAAACTCCTTTGACATGTCCTCATGTTCTCTCCACAAGGGATGTTGGGATATAAGCCCAAACCCACTTATCCCTTCTCGGATAAGTGTCCCACTTATCCCTTCTTAAACAAGTGTCCTCACAAATCAACTCAACTCAGTTCATAGATTATGATCTGGAGAATGCCAGTCACACATGGAACTCCCATGTGGACTTCTAGAGGCTACTCTCTCTAGAAACACTAGGTTCAACTCCCCATAGTGTGCGACATCAAGGTCAACTCCCTTAACATGTCCTCATGTTCTCTCCACAAGGGGCATTGGTCTATCCCTTCTCAGATAAGTGTCCTCACATATCAACACACTTATCCCTTCTTGAATAAGCCCAAACCCACTTATCCCTTCTCGGATAAGTGTCCTCACAGATCAAATCAACTCAGTCATAGAGGAGTATGATCTGGAGAATGTCATAGGAAGATGAAAACATCAACACTCCCTCTCAGCGAGGGAGGCATTCTTTGCCACGCCAAGTCTATCACGAAAGTACTCAAACTTTGTCATGGTTTGGTAAGAACATCAACAACTTGCTCATATGTAGGAAGGTACTGCACCAGTACCTCCTTCCTCTGCACTATATCTCGAAATAACAGTGGAATCCAACACATGTCTAAATAAATCTACAAGAATCTTGTGAATCTACACTGCTTCGCGGACTTCCACACTCAATGCAATGTACTCTGGTTTTGCGATGCTCAAGGCCACATAAGTTTGTTTCTTGCTACACTAGGAAACCATGGCAGATCCCAAAGTGAAGCAACACCCATAGATGCTCTTCCTTTCCATTGTTCTCCCTGCCCAATCAGAGTCAGTATATCCCTTCAATCTCATGTCAATACTAGAAGTATATCTCAGACCATGTCCAANAGATCAAATCAACTTAGTCACAGAGGAGTATGATCTGGAGAATGTCTTAGGAAGCTGAAAACATCAACACTCCCTCTCAGCGAGGGAGGCATTCTTTGCCACGCCAAGTCTATCACGGAAGTACTCAAACTTTTTCATGGTTTGGTAAGAACATCAACAACTTGCTCATATGTAGGAAGGTACTGCACCAATACCTCCTTCCTCTGCACTATGTCTCGAAATAACAGTGGAATCCAACACATGTCTAAATAAATCTACAAGTCTTGTGAATCTACACTGCTTCGTGGACTTCCACACTCAATGCAATGTACTCTGGTTCTGCGATGCTCAAGGCCACATAAGTTTGTTTCTTGCTACACTAGGAAACCATGGCAGATCCCAAAGTGAAGCAACACCCATATATGCTCTTCCTTTCCATTGTTCTCCCTGCCCAATCAGAGTCAGTATATCCCTTCAATCTCATGTCAATACTAGAAGTATATCTTAGACCATGTCCAATTGTGCCTCACAGGTATATCAACACATGCTTTGCAACAATCTAGTGTGTTTGTCTCCACTGACTCATAAATTGGCTAAGTGTACTCACTACATAACAAATATTTGGTTTGGTGTTAACCAGATACATCAATGATCCAATCAACTATATGTATATATTCATATCAATTTCATTCGAATCGGAAGAAGACACACTTAGTTGCTTCATATTCGTCACCATTGGTGTAGCCACAGGCTTCAAGTTCAACATCCCAAACTTATTCAATATTTCAATTGTGTACTTCCCCTAAATCAGGAAGATCTCATCAGTTCTCTACCAAACCTCTAGTCCCAAGAAGTATTTCATCATACCAAGGTCCTTCATCTCAAACTTAGAGGCCAACCCATACTTGCATTCAACAATAAGGCTCTCTGTACCAGTGAGGAATAAATCATCAACGTAGAGGACCAAAATCAGGTACTCACCATTAACAGTCTTGTAGTACATGATGGGATCAAAAACATTTTGAGCTCCCCTC
>JASDQU010276013.1:0-15002 GCA_032191745.1 Picea mariana
AATGATTATACAATGATCCAAAATGATACTTATGAGCAAAAACTGACACTACAGAACAACTGAAATCGGCTGCCGAGTGAAGTGATGTAGATAACGCTAGGTCTGTGAGAGATAAGGTGATATTTCCTGGTTATAGAACATGCTGCAGTGCGAAATCAATGAAAATAATTACATTCAAAAGGAGAAATCTAAATTCCTGGCCTTATCTTCATATTCATCACCACATATTTTCTGAAAGTGAATGCATTTCCATCTAGTCCTTCCTTGCATGGCGTCTCGCTCTCCTTTAAAATTGCGTTAAGAGGACCACCTGATACCTTGTAAAAATGGCTTTCAATTGCATTTGCCACCACGGATAAACCTATACCTCCCACTACGATCGCAAGGTTGCCCATTCCTGACGCCATGACTCGCTAAACCGAATGTTATAAAGCGCGCTAAATCTGCTCCAATATAACAGAAATATGCGTGGAACTCAGTACAATAACGCGATGCGACAACCAAACTATCTGATCAGAGCCCAAAACAATTGAAGAACCAATAATAATAAATTCATTTGTAGAAATACCTTCTTATATACCCTCATTTCTTAACGTTGTTAGTTTAGGTAGTAGCAAGCCGACTTATTATTCATTTATTGCGCTCACATGGAGGGGAGATGGATTGCATTTTACTTGTATTGCATTTTACTTGTATGTTATTTAGGTTTTTTTGGGAGATGGAAGTATGTCTATAGGATGATCATTTTCCTAGTATTTATATTCATGGTATTTGTGTTTTTTCCTAGTTTTTATATTCATGGTATTTGTGTTTTTCTCAAACGTATGTTTGATTCTCAATTGGTATGAAATAACAATTATATAGGTGAATGGAGGAGCATGAACATTTTTTGGTTCTACAATGGAAGTTGGTTGCATTGTTCTCATTGGAGAAACCAATTTTTCATGGAAAAAATAAGTTTGTGTTGGAATGATAAGCACGAAGAACAAATATGTTGTTTTGGATAACGCTAGAGAGTTTAGTCCAAGGGAAGATGGTGATAATGGAAGTCATGCGGAAGCGACAAAAGTGAAATGATTCCAAACAAACAAGGCAAATTGTGTGAATTGTGATGAATAAAACAAACTCATGAGTATATGTTAATGTGAGTCACACATAGCTATATTGGAAGTCTCTAGTATCATTTTTGATCTGATGTATTGGTCCTTGAAATGTTTGAAATTGTACATGGTATCTCCATGGGATGGTGTATGTAATGTATGTACTTGTATTTATGTAACACGTTAAGGGCATATCACAGTAAGACCTAATTTGGCACGCATACCCCTTTGTCATGTATCCCTATTTATTTGTACTGTATAAAACTCTATTGTAGAGTATTCAACACTTGTAGGAGTGAGCCATACCGACAACTTTAGTGGTTAGGTACCCATGCATTATGGTGGATGGTTGTTACTTTATATGGACTTTGACAATCTGATGATGCATGATTGACGTGCGAAGAGAAAGTACCAAGTTGAACCAGATATAGACTTTGTTGATGAGGAGGTGCCTCGATTTTGTGGACTCGGGGATGATGAAGACCTAACCTAACAAAGATTAAGAAAAATATTCATTAAGGGGGAGTGTTGAAATATGTGACTCCCACTTTTCGTAGTGTGATCATACATTATGTACTTGTTATTATTATTGGTCATGATTAGGTATATTTGGTATCTATGTAGAGAGTTTGCTCCTAGGCTTTAGAAAGTTGTTGGAACTAGTTGGATTTAAGAGATTCTCTCCAACTGGATGCTTCCTAGATTGGTGTGAGGTTGAGATATTTGCTCAACCAAGTAGATTGTGTGATCAAGGTAGTTGTCTATCTTGAGACAAAGCTTCATGTATTGATATGTACTCTATTGCATTGTTTAGGATAAATATATTTCATGTATTCATATGTACTCTATTTCATTGTACACATAACATCATAATTTTATGCATAATTGTCTCCCATAGTATCTCCCTAAATATATTAACTAATTCACGAGATCCTCATCTCTGATTCTCTTCTCGTCCTCAACTTTTATTCATACATATTCTTTTATGCATAGTCTACTTCATTCACATATTACAATTTATTCATCAAATATCACAAGTAGGAGTTAATCCTTCAAGTAGTAGTTGGGTTAGCAATAGTCAAGGAAGAAATGCATTGGTTCCATCTTAGAGTTCACATGCATCATTTGAGAGCAAGGAGGTTTGAGTTGTGATTATTTTGTGGAGATTCTTGCTCATATATATATATATATATATATAATTTTGAAAATTTGATTTAATAATAAAAGATAGATTTTATTGTATTATTTTGTCTAACTCGCAAATGTCCTTAGTGGATAAGGTCATCCTACATGTCCCTAGTTGTGGGAGAATGTGGGAACATGTGTTACCCTAGTCGTGATATCTAGATATTATAATTGGGTGTTTAGGGAGATCCAATCCATTTGGGTTGATAACACCACTTGAAAATCAATGTTGATGATGCTTGCTAGTGTTGAGTAGTTGATGAAACTACTTCGAAAGGTAGTACTACACAATGCACTTTGAAAAAATGTTATTATGAGGAGGATGAATGAAGCATCGGGGAGATATAAATATGATTAATTGAATGCTACAATGAGGAGACATGATGTGAAGGGTACACCATTTGATATCCCTCCTAATCATTCAAGGAGACAATTGCTTAACCTATGACAATTTAAGCTTGAGGTTGCAGTGCCTTATTTTTATGATAGATTTATTAAAGCATGGGGAACCTTATTTTTATGGTATGACATACTTTGTAACACACACACACACATGTATATATATGTGGTGAGTTTGTGTTTCACATGAAACTTGATTATACCAACAAAACATCACATTTTTTATGGGCCTAGTAAGGGATGTAATTATCACTATCTTGGGGCTTATAGAGACCCTATTGTTGTATCTCCTACTACAATATTGATACCATTTATGAGAAAGAGTGTCATTTTACACTAGGATTTATAGTACCCATCACATCTTGGAGTTAAGGTGAGGGATGTGATGGAAGAGACCATGCAGATGGCATTGAGTAGTGTTCAATTGTTTTAGATGGGGAGATACCTAGCACACCACCTATTTTGATAAAGCCTGATGTGGGTAGGGTGAATGAATTAGTACTTAATCAACTATCCCACAAGGTTTTAATACAATATGCTATCAATGCTTGTGATAAAAACTTTCAATTGCATGAGAGATGCAAGCCACATCTTGAAGGTGAGGTGTAGTTTCATACAATTATATATGATTAAATTATCTTTATTAGTTTTCAATTGATCATTGGAATACATACATTACGATGAGCACATTAAGTAACCATATTTTTTTTTATACCATGCAAATGTACACATTATTGAACGATTTTGACTTCACTACTACATTGGTTTCTCATTCAAATAAGACAAATGTAGAAAATTTGTTTAATATATGGTTGAACTCCAAATCTTTCAACATAAGTTGTGTATGTTCTTACATATTTACAATTGGTTATTTCATCCTACCTTTATTGATATATCCCCCATTCATAGTTTACATGGTAAAGGAAATTGTATATGTCCCCTTTTCAGATATAGGTACTCAATTTCAATGCCCAATTGATCATGTAAAACTGGGGTTTCATGAAATATTTCAATTTTATAAATATTTACTCAACTTCAATTTCCAATCTAAGATATACATAAATTTTTGAAACAATGATTATATTATGTATATATTTGTAGCACACTCGACCCCCTAATCCACAATTAGGTTCGTGGGATGTTGGTTTTCCTTTTTATTTCCTCATGACATTCTACCGGATTCATCAATCGTCTGAGTGAAGACTTCTCTTATCACAATTTAAATTGTACTAACTCTTATTAATACGTAGAGTTGTTTCTCCACTTGGCTTAATGAAGTACCCATGTGCCTAAACACCCTCACTCAGATGATCATATTTTCTCGTTTCCCTCATATCAATTATATGTTCCTATTTGGAATCATTCCCATCGGAATGTTCAACCATCTAGGTTGATATACTCTTCGAAAACAGTATCCCAACGGATCATCTTTCAAAATCTAATGATCCTTGGACTCAGGGTTCCACCACTATGATCATGTAAGAGTCCCCATCCTCTAGATGGTTATTCCCCACTTGAATTTCCATTCCATATGCTAATAGATGGGACCCAAAAAATATACAATTGAGATTAAATATCGCCCATACACCAATCAATGTTCTGCCTTTGTCCTTCGACTACCTCCCCATTGAAGCATCTCATTAATGGTTCCACAGACCACTCTAAATAACTCACTCCAACCACACACACTATAATCGATCGAAATATCCTCATTCATCTCATCGAAAGGCCTAGGTTTACTCAAATAACATAACCACATGGTGGTTAGATTTCTAAGGAAAACCTCCTTGGTCAAATTATATAAGATCCAATGGTAGAGATCTCACGAGACACCTCCTAGTGGATCTACGATTCTCATAGTTTCTATCATCGATCTCCTAATTCAATTCTCTTTTCAGACCTCTGACGATCCCTCTTCCAATAATCTCCTTATGATATCCAATGATCCAAAATCCACCATCACCTTCCTCTAATAAATTGATAGTCCTCATAAACTCATATTGTCCCCCATTGAAGTCCTAAAATAACCTTCCCAATGGTCACTCTGATGGTGACACCATCCAACCAACAATATCGATATGCATGGGAAACTGAATAGACGGTTGCAAGTAATCTTGATTCAATATGGGGTTCTCTAACTAGATAATGATGTGAAATTGGGACTTAGCCATTTTCATGGATTCCTCAAGGGTTTTACCCAGTCTTCATGGGATTGGGGTCTACTTTGAGAGCATTGAAGGCTTCCTAACTTCATCAAAGAATAATATACTGCATATCCTAAAAGATTTCCACTTGAGACAATTAATATTCTGAAGGTTTAAGGCTCTCAATCCTTCACAAGGACTCTCCAGATACCAGGGTATTCTTGTCCCTCCCTAAATGGAGACTCTTTCCATCTCCTATAAACTTTCCTCTCAATACTAAGGCTCTCTCCCTGGAAAAAAGATCCTCCAATACCCACAAGGAACCTTAGATACCAGGGCACCCAAATCACTCTCTGAGTGAAGGTTTTGTCGATATCTTGCAAGATTTCCAAGGATACAAACTAATCACACTTGATCAATTCCATGATTCAAAAACTAAGAAAATGAAGACAACAATTACATGTATATTGATCACATTTAATAATGAATTTAATTCTTCATTTCCAAGCATTCATATTTATGATTTAATCATACAAGAATGTTTTAATTTAAATTCATTAACATACATATCAAACATATTAGAGTAACACTTATTTTCTCAAGGAAAATTTTAATGACCAACTGATTGAGGGAGGGCACCTTTCCTTCGAAAATTGGGCCATACTATAGAGTTCCTTCTTACAATACACCACCCCCATTCCAAGACATGATATCACAATGGAATGATTGAGTTGACTTCTAGAATCAGGATGATCAATGAAGGTTACTCTCCTTCCTCCACTGACAACAACATAATTTCTTCCATTCCCACTGCAATCAAGGATTATATAGGTTTATCAGGTAGTTTATAAACTATATTTACTCTACACAATGGAGCCCATTCTTTGCTATATAGTCCATCAATGAGCCCCCCTTACTAGTGTCAGTTTCCTTTCAATAAGCACCAAGTTGCAACCCTTTATTACTCAAGTATGGATTTGGGTCTACCTTGTTTCAGGGTGATCATCATCAAATTGGATGACCTTCCAATTTTATTCAAGGAAATATCTCCAATTTATTATTCCTTTCATCAAATATATGTGACTGAACTACAGACTTCATCGCACCATCTTTCTATGAGTCTGCAACTCACCAAATCTTTCGAGACTTTTTGTTGTGGTTAATTCTTCCTCTTCACCTGCGTATGTTCTCTCTAGCGTGATCCCATATTGACTCTGCTATGTCACATGGCTCCATACCGATATGGGTAACATGGTAGGTTTTAGTTTATGTTTTTCAATCATAAAGCTATCTTGGCAAACAAACTTTTTGTTTTCTTCACTAAAACACCTCAACTCCACTTTGCTAGTCCACTTCATCAATTTCAAATGTGATATCATGACTAATACTTTCAAGTCTTTTTCCTCTAAGTGAAATGTATGGTGTCTTTCATTAATTAATACATGATTATAATCTTCATAAATATATAATCATATGAAGTCTTAAGAATAATTACAATTATGGGGGGAAACAGGGTGTTAAATTCCCCTCCCCCTCAAACAAACATTGTGCTTAGTGTATAAAAAAGCATGCATATACAATTATATAGAAAACAAATGGGTATGACATCCTCATGGTATACTCTATCACCCATGTAGCCTCATCTACACAAAAGTGATTCCATTGCACCTGGACCTACATGATGGCTTGGTTCTGAAGCATTGTTTCTCTCTTATCCAGGATGCATTGAGGTTTGGGTTGGAATTCTCTCTCTAGTTCCACCTATATCACAATACAATCAGTTACATTATTAGATTCATGAACATATTTCTTTAATAAAGACACATGGAACACATTATGACGTTTAACAGGAGGTGGAAAAGAAATTCTTTATTTTATTGTTCCCACTCTTTCCAAGACTTTAAATGGTACAAAATATCGGGGTGCCAACTTATCACATGTTCCCATTCTCAGGGAAATTATCTTGGGTTTCACTCAAAGATACACTTGATCTCCAACCTTGAAATCTCTGTGAGTTCTCTTGTTTTTTTCATAGCTCTTTTTTCTATCTTGATCTACCTTTAGATTCTCCCTTATCTTAATCATCGCATGCTCAATTTCTTTCAAAAATTATGGTCCAAGCGTAATATTATCCACTCGAATATCCCAAATGATTAGAACTCTACATTTATACCATATAGAACCTAGAATGGGTTCATTTTAAATGATTCATGATGACAGTTATAGGAAAAATCTACCAGGGGTATATTGTCTTCCCACTACTTGGGATGATGCATAACATTCATCCTTAACATGCCATATATAAATCTATTTACTCTCTTAGTCTGACCATATGTTTAAGGATGGTAGGTCATGTTGAACACAAACTACGTTCCCAGGCCTATAAACAATATCCTCCAAAAATTTGAAGTGAACTTAGAATCTCTATCTAAGATTATGGTCTTAGGAAGACCATGGAATCTGAAAATATATTTTATGAAAACATTAGGAACATTCATTGATTTAAAGGTAGACTTATTGGGAATAAAGTGAGCTACCTTGATCAACTTATCTACTACAACCATTATTTCATAATGTTTCCTAACCATCTTTGTAAAAACTATAATAAAGTCCATGGAAACCATTTCCCATTTCCACTCTAGGATAGGCAGAGGCTGCAATAGCCCAACATAATGATTGTGCTCAACTTTCACTTGTTGAAAATCCAAACACTTGGCAATGTATTCATCAATCTCATGCTTCATCCCAGAGCAATAGTAAATTTTCCTTACTATTGTTACCATATTTTGACAACTCGAGTGATCCTCATAATGTATT
Source organism: Picea mariana (assembly GCA_032191745.1). Taxonomy (NCBI): domain Eukaryota; kingdom Viridiplantae; phylum Streptophyta; class Pinopsida; order Pinales; family Pinaceae; genus Picea; species Picea mariana. The sequence continues at coordinate 7,646 of JASDQU010276013.1, forward strand.
CTATGGAACTCATCCATAATAAAGTTCCTCAATTCAGTTGAATTAAGAACATACCTCCTATTTTTATACAACAACAAATTATCAGCCACAAGATGATATCCTTCATACCTTTTCTCCATGGGTTCTTGTTGCAACACTTCTTTTAATTGGTTGAAGAAATCATCATCTTGAAAGAGGGTTTTAATCCTCTGTTGAATTCTATATTTTCCTACACTCATTGCGACTAAGTGTATTTTTTTCACACTTCGACTAAGTGCATCTTCCACTCTATTCCCCTTTCCTTTTATGTGTTTGATTTAAAAATCAAAGTCATTGATCAACGCCATCCACTTGGACTATCTGGAATTAAACATTGGCTAGTCAAATATATAGTTTATACCATAGTGGTCTATGACTAAAAAACAACCTTCTTCCAATAAAGTAATGTCTCCACATATTCAATCCATGCACAATTTATGGAAGATCTAAATCATCAGTGACATACTTCTATTCATGCTCATTCAATTTCCGTGATTCATAACATATCACTTGCCCCTATTGCATAAGAAATCCACCAAGTCCTTTTTTGCAAGCATAAGAGAAAACCAATAAATCCCTCTCAAGGTCTCCAATCTTCAAAACTGGGGCATTAGTCAAAATATGCTTCAGCTGCTGAAATATGGCTTCACATTTGGGTGACCATATAAACTTATTCCCCTTCCTCTACAATGAAGTGATGGGGTTACCAATCTTGGAAAATCCCTTTATGAACCTTTTGTAATACCCGGCCAATCCCATGAAAGATATTACCTATGTTACATTTCTAGGGGTAGGCCAATCCATGATTTCCTTGGTATTTTCAAGATCTATTGTCGCTCCTTCTGCTGAAATTATGTGCCCTAAATATTGGATTTCCTTTTGAAAGAAATCACACTAGCTGAATTTATCATATAGCTGGTGATATCTCAACAACTATAGCACCATTCTAATATGCTCCTGATTCTCTTCTCTAGTCTTGGAATACACCAAATTCTCATCTACAAACACTAGGAAAAACTTGTTTAGGTACTTGTTGAGAAGATTGTTCATTAAACACATGAAGGTGGTTGGTGCATTTGTAATCCCAAATGGAACCACCATAAAATCATAGTTTTCATACCTTGTTCTAAAGGTTGTCTTGTGGATGTCACCATCCTTAATCCTGACTTGATGATTTCCAAACCTAAGGTCAATCTTTGAGAAAACTGCAACTCCTCGAAGTTGTTCAAAGAGATCATCAATCCTAGGAAAAGGGTACTTGTTCTTGATGGTCATCTTGTTAAACTGCATGTAGTTAATACATAGTCTCAAGGTACCATATTCATTAGTAATAAATAATTCCAGTGTTCCCCATGGAGATACACTACGATGAATGTAACCTTTATCCAACATTTCCTTCAGTTGTACCGTCATCTCCACTAACTCTGGCATACTTAGTCTATAGTGTACTTTTTGTTTGGGTACTGCTCCAAGTACAAGATGTATCAAAAATCAAGATATCTCTTTGGCGGTAATTTAGGAACCTTCTCTGGAAACAGTTACTTAAACTCCCACAAAGTAGGATGATATTCAACCTTTTTCTCTTTTCCTTATATTGAGTTAAGCACTTGTATAGAATACAAGGGATACCCTTTTCTTTTGAAATTCTTAAGATGCAATGCTGATATTTTCCTCACTAATATTGGCTTCTAAATTCCTTGAAAACAAATTTCATTTCCTTCTTCATCTTCACACTCCAAAACCTTCTCATAACAATCTAATTTCACTTTATGGTTAGCTAACCAATCCATACCTAACAACACATCATAGGATACAAAAGGTATAATGTTTAAGATTGCTTGAGTATGAAATCCACTCATCTCAAATGGAAAGAATTCTATTACCTAATCGACCTTTCTCTTTGTTCCAATGAATAATTGAACAAACAATTCATTTCCATGTTTGTTTCTATTCCAAATCCCCCACACAAACTTGGTGGTCTTCTTACCAATTTTCCAAAACTGCATATATCCTTGGCAAACTTCTGGCCACATCACTGAATGTAGTTTCTTCCTATACTTGATACTCACTTTTTCTATCATGATGTTTGTGATGGAAATCCATCAACAGGTGTGGTTCTCCACAACCAAAACATTAGAGAGGTCCTTTGTTATCTCCTCTACTTTTGCTCTTTTTTTCTCTGCTGGCCTATTTCCACTTTGAGATGGAAAATTTTGTCAATGCACACTTCTTCTTGACTAACCAAATTGTGCACCTTTATTATGAATTTTATATGGAAAGGACTTGGACGCTTTATTTTGGAATCCACTCCTATCCTTTATTTTCCAATCCTTAGAAAGTTCTTGCTTATGCCTAGAATGCTCATAGAAACATGTGTCCTTCTTTATAGTGTCCACCAATGTATTTGGCTTGTCAAATTTAATTATATCCTCATAGGACTATGTCAATCCACTGAGGAGACATTGCACTCTTGATTTCTCATCCTTGAGATAGGGAACATACCTCAATTTCTCCATGAATCTCTTGGTGTAGAAATCCATTGTAAGTTAACCCAAATTATGCTCATGGAATTCCTTGATTTTTTCATCATAGTACTTTTCCAATAGATATGATTTTCTAAAGTACTTTTCAAAATGCTTCCAAGTTAGTTTTATTTTCTTCAATTGTTTTATTTACTTGAGGTATTCCCACCATATGGAAGTTTCTCGATTCAAATTGAAAATGATAATTATAGCCTTGTTATTTTCAAAACAAATGTGTACCTGAAAATACTTCTTCATACCAAACAACCATACCTCAACTTTTTCTCGTTTCTCAATCTCTCCATAAAAGGTAGGAAATTATTCCTTCTTGAACTCTTTATTCAAATAACTCTGGGAGTTCCTCATCTTTTTCTTCTTATGGAAACTTGAATCTATGCCACTATTTGACAACTCCACAGAAGTAATCTTCCTGATAAATGACTATGTGGAAACACTTCCACCAGACCTACCCTTCTTGGGATCCTAATGCATCTTCTTAGAATAAATATTTCCCACATCACTACAACTTAATCCACGCCTCTAGGAATATCGAGGGGTTTTCAACCTCTTTGATTGTTGCGACTCTTCATTACTGGGAGGTTGTTGTAGATGTTTTTAAATTTTTGACAATATCTACAGTAACACTTCATTCAGCTTACCTATTCATTCTAAGCTCTCATGAGACTCTCATTATCTTCCTTCAGATTTCTAACCATGGCCATCAAATTTGGAGGGGTTACTCTATCCTTCCAACTATCATATTCTTCATCTTTGAGCTGCGAGGTGTCTTCCATGCTACCCTGTACCATTCACCTCTGCTTACATTTTAGTATGTTCTATGTGTTGAAACAACAACTATTATTAGCAATTACATCAAAATTTTAAATCATGCACACCATGCAACATTAAAAACATTTCTAAAACAATTTTAAGTGGCCTCGGTGGCCCATTAAATCCTAGAGTTTCAACTCTTCTCTCATACCACTCTATAGCACACGTGACCCCCTAATCCATAATTAGGATGGTGTGATGTTGTTTTTTCTTTTATATTCCTCATGGGATTATATCTGATTCATTAATTGTCTGAGTGAACACTTCTCTTATCACAATTTAAATTGTACTAACTCTTATTAATACTCAAAGTTGTTTCTGCAAATGGTTTACTGAATTACCCAGGTGCCTAAACACCCTGAATTAGATGGTCAGTTTTTCTTCTCACCCTCATATCAACGATCTATACCTATTCAGACTCATTCCCATTAGAATACTTATAAATCTAGATTGATCTCCTCTCTGACGACATGGTCCATATGGACCATCTTCCAAAATATAATGGTCATTGGAATCGGGCTTCCAACAACTACGATCACATCGGAGTCTCCATCCTCTCGATGGTTATTCCCCACTTGAACGTCCATACCATGTGCTAATATATGGGACCCATAGAATCTATGACTGAGATTAAATATCACCAATATACCAATCAATGGTCCTCCTTCATCCTCAGAGTTCCTCATCATCGAAGCATCTCATTGATGGTTCCATGGAACACTTTGAATAACTCAGTCCAACAAAACATGCTCCGATATATTGAATGATCCTTGTTCATCTCATCAGACAACATAGGTTTACTTGAATAACATAGCCACATAGAGGTTAGGTTTCTAAAGCAAATTTTATTGGTAAAATTATATTAGATATAATGAAAAGGATCTCAAGGGACACCTCCTGATGGATCTACCATTACCAAAGTTTCTATTGTCGAACTCCTACTCCAATTCCCCTTCCAAACCTCTGTTGGTGCCTCTTCGAAAAATATTCTTACTGGATCCAATGGTCCTGAATTCGGTGTCACTAACCTCCAATAAATCAATGGTCCTCATCAACTTGGAGTTTTCCCCATCATAGTCCTGACATAACCTTCCCCATGGTCACTCCAATGGTGAAACAATCTCAACAATGGTCTATATATTATTGGGACACCAAATTGATGGTTGTGAGTCATATCGATTCAACGTAGGGTTCTCTTATTGTATAATGGTCTAAAATTGGGACTTGTGCAGTTTCAAGGATTCCTCAAGGGTTTTACCTGATCTTCATGGGTTTTAGGTATACTTTAATACCATGTAAGACTCCATAAATTCATCAAAGATGAATTTATTTCATATATTTCAAGCTTTCTACTGAAGGCAAGTAATATTCCCAAGGTTTAATTCTCTCAATCCCTTACCAAGACTCTCTATATACCACGGTATGCCTATCCCTTCCTGAATGAATAGTTTTTCCATATCCTATAAAATTTCCTCCCAAGATCAAGGCTCTCTCCTTGGACACAATATAATCCAATATCCACAAGGAACCTTAGATACTAGGGAACCCAAATCGCTCTATAAGTGAAGGTTTTGTCCATATATTGTAAGCTTTCCTCACAAGAAGCAATATTTTCAAGGATACAAGCCACTCACACTTGTTTAGTTTCATGATTCCACAACTAAGAAAATGAAAAAAACAGTTACATGTATATGCATCCCATTAAATCATGAATTTACTTCTTCATTTGCAAGGATTCATATTTCCCATTTAATTAGACAAGCATGTGCTCATTTAAACTCATTAACATACAAATAAAATAGATAAGAGTAAACACTTATCTTCTCATGAAAAAATTCAATGAAAAAATGATTGAGAGAGGAATTGATTTCCTTCTAGCCATAGGCCATATTACAGAGTGCCTTCTTACAATATGCCACCCTCGTGCCAAGCCATTAATATAGAAGGGAATGATTCAACTGAATTCTAGAATTAGGATGACCCATGAAGGTTACCCTCTATCCTCCACTGACAAAACATAAGTTTCCCCATTCCACTGAGCTTAGGGCTTCCACCAGTTTATTAGGTAGTTTATCAACTAGATTTACTCTACACAAGGAAGCCCCTTCTCTACTACATAGTCCTTCGATGACCTCCCCTTTCTAGTGTTGGTTTCCTTACAGTAAGTACCAAGCTGCAACCCTTTATTTCCCCAGTTTGAATCCGGGTCTTCTCTTTTTCAAGGTGATCGTCATCAAATTGGACGATATTTATATTTTATTCAAGGAAATATCTCCACTTTCTTCTTCCTTTCCTCAGATATGTGCAACTGAACTCCTCATTTAATCACACCATATTTTTGTGAGTCTGCAACTCACCAACTCTTCTAAGCCTTTTTGTTATTGTTAATTCTTTTTCTTCTCCTGCGTATGTTATCTCTCCTATGTGTCTCTATTCTTATGTGCATATGTGCATGCTCATCTCGTGGTTTTTTCCCACCTTTGGTCTCTTGTTCCACTAATACTTGGGATTCCTATGACTTTTTTCTGAAGCAACCTCCATTCAGGGATCCAAATTTCTGAAGGGGTAATCTAAGGGATATACTCTTGTCTAGTATCTAGTTGACCCTTGCCTCTTCAAGAGATCAAACTATTAGAAATATTAACTTCCTCAACCACCAATATTTTCTTCCATAACTAGTCACATGGATCCATATTGATCCGGGTATGCTGGTAGGTGTGATTTTATGCTTTTCAAGCATAATCTGGCTTGTTAAACATGATTTCTATTTTCTTCACTTAAACATTTCAGCTCCACTTCGCCACACCACTTCATCAATTCCTCATGTGATATCATGGCTAGTGCTTTAAAGGATTTTTCCTCTTAATCAATTCTCTTGTGTCTTTCATTAATCAAAATATTATTATAATTATCTCTCTTTTAGGTCCTTTAGATATAATTAACTCCTTCTGTAATGACTCTTTTATGTAACAAAAACTGTATATATATGAAGTAAAATTTATAATTCTGAAAGATATGCAAGTAAGAAGTTTCTTTTACGAAAATTTAGTTCAGAATTTTCTTTATGAAAGGAATAAAATGGTAAATAGACAACATAATAGAAACTGGTATGAAACATAATAGCAACTTAGTTTATATTTTTCTTGATGCAAGAGTAAAATGGTAAATAGGAAGTATAATAGCAACAAAAACTTGATTACAATATTTACAAATAAATCAACTAGTAAAACACATACCTCAACCTCAAGTTCTGGTTGATTTAGTCCCTTGCTCGTTTGTCCTTGTCCTTGCCGAAACTGCCCAAAACTGAATATTTTCCTCCCAGACAGCTAGGAATAGCCTCTTTGGCTCCCTATCTCCAGGAATCCTTGTGGTTTCCTGGCCCCCAAGCCCAAAATTCCCAGCAATAGTAGTGCCCAAGTAAAAGACCCCCAAATAATTTTTCCCTTCCAATCTCCTCCTCTTTCCCTCCTCCTTCTTCCATATTTTTTCCCAAAAAATCCCCCCCTTCCAAGTCCGCTCCCTTCTTCCTTATCCTCATCTCTTAAATCCCCCTCCCTCATTCAATTCCCAACTTCTTTATCCCCTCATTAATTTCCTCACCTACCATTAAATAATAAAATAATAAACAAATTCAATCTAATGATTTAAATAATTAATCTAATTTACCCTCAATAAACTATAATAATTAATTAATAAAACATGATGGTTACATACACTCACCCTTCAAGAAACCTCATCCCAAAGTTATAGTAATTTACAATACAAGGGAAATAACACATGATCCATACATCCAAATTAAATAAGTAACATAATCAATTTAGAACACTTTTACATGCTATTATACTTGTGCAAGGAAGGCATGTGTAGCTAGCACATACATGACTCATACGTGTACTAATGGAAATAATTTATCACACCTAATTCAATTCTTGTGCTCATCCAATCCAATCAGCAATGCCATTCATTTCATAAAGAATACTAAA
>JASDQU010276018.1:4497-14768 GCA_032191745.1 Picea mariana
ACTTCATCACTTTTGGAGGTGATTGAAGGCCGAGCACAGGGAGCGTGTTCGAGGAATCCTTGAAGGAGTTCGAGTTGATAAAAGCTCAGGAGGGATAGTTCCTTCAGTTCGCTGTGGAATCGACCCCAGTGGAGGTCACACAGGACAAAGGTGTTAGAGCAGAGGTCTCTTCACAGAGGAAGAGAATCGGCGACTTGAGTTTGTTGTGAAGACTCGCGAAGTCCCGTGGGTCATTGGATCTAGGAGAAGGAGTGAGGAGGTTAACCCTCAACCGCAGGAAGGACCCATCGCCATCGCATATCGGCGGATCAGGGTTGGCGGGTGCAAGAATCCCATGCACGTCGAAATTGCGAAGTGCGATCCCCCGATTTGATCGGAGCCGTCGATCGCTGGAGGGACAAGTGGCACAAATCCGAAACATCGGAGTTTCGGCATTTGGGGTTTCCAATGGCAAGGGACTTGGCGTCGTGGATCCGCGATGCACGAAATCCCGAGGTTGATGTGGCAGCGTGGGACCCCGGAGGAATAGTGGAATACAGGTGGCGTATTTGCGTGGGATCGTCGTTTCGATACTCGGGGATTTGAAACATAAGGGTTCGGCATCGCGAGTAGCGATACCCCGAGGTTGACCGTTGACCATCGGGGATCGGGGTTTCGGTGTTTGACTGCACGAGGACTGTGCTGCAAGCCTCACGACTTCGTGAGACTCGATCTCCCGACACTTGAAGGGGAGATTGCCGAGAAGACTATGGGTAAAGAACTCCCGAGGGAGTTGGAAGAGCTTGGACTCTTCGGGCCTAAGGGTGAGAAGGTCCTGGTGGAGCGACCGCTCATTAAGGGGCAGGTTGCGTCAGAAACATATTTTAATTATTCTTTTGAAACTTATCATGTGAACGATTGTGAACTTTCATATAATAGACTAGTCTTAAGTCTATTATGGTAATATATATTTTTTTTACACAAGAAAGGGGTTTATATATTAAAACCAGTGGTATAACAACTGTAGAGAAAACTTACATAATTCATCCTTGCGATCAGTGTGGGAGCTTGGAGATTACAAAAGGGATTGCCATGCTATAAAGTCCTAGAATTCCCATAACAGCCAGGAGTCCAAAATATAACTAAACTTAGAATAAGAATCGTCTTACAACACGATTGTATGAGTTTCATAAGGGCCTATACTCCAACTTACAAAGAGGAGAACCAGAGATCCAAAAAGAACTAATTCCAGGAAAGAGGAATTCATGATTAAACCTTTTGACCCAGGATGGAGGAGCTTGCACTCATGGTTGCCTTCCCACCTACATCTGTCTGGCGGCTCTGTCCTGCAACTTGAATTTCCAACTTTTCAATTCTTGGTTCTAGATCAACAATTTTTCTGTTAGCTTGCTGAGTTGTGTAGGTGACAGCTTCTACCGCTTCCTCCCTTAGCTGGATTAGATCTTCCTCCATCATTTCGAACCTCCAACCTCCTTCCCTGTCAAGGCAGAGAAGGAATCCTTTATGCATGCTAAGCGTGCATTTCATCCTATGAATTTTGAGTTCCAGGGAGGGAGAGGGATTAGGGGGGGTGGCTGAGTTGGAACTGGACTCCATTGCGAGAGCGGTGGAAAAAGACCAGGAGGGAGGCCTAGCCGAGGAAAATGGGTAGAGACTAACTGGGGGAAGTACTGGGAGCTCAAGCCAGGTGAGAAACCAGACAGAATTGGGAAGGCAAGATGAGCAGGAGAAGTTCACCACCTTCCTGAATTTAATGGTATCTCGTTCGTGCGTCGCCATGGGAGGGGGTGGGGCTCGCATGAGTGCCATGCGAGAGGGATAAGAGATCTATGTGGAGGTGCAGGAGGGACATGACGTCAAGGAGAGGGAGGGAGAGGGGATGGGACGTGAACAGTGCAGATAAGTACCATCGCACGAGATAAGGGATAGATAAGGGAGGCAGATGAGGGCTGCCACGAGTATGACGTTAAGAGGGAACAAGGCCACTTGCCCGAGGAGGCCCAGCTGAGCACTCGCCAGGTGTCACTAAGGGAGAGGAACGAAAACCAAAGTTCCATTTAGGGAGAGTTGATCCCTGCTCAAGTGGGTGGAAAATTTGGCAGCTTGGTCGACTTCGGCATTGAGATGATGGAGCACATGAAAGAAGTCAATTTTTTGGAAGGAGCGGGAGAGCCGCATGATTTTCTTGAGAATGTGGCACATATTCATTTGAGTAGGCAAGGTGTTGGTGACCATAGATTGGATTAAAATCCTAGAGTCGCCTATCACCGTTATTTATTTGATTTCTAGCTTTCAGGCTTGGATAAGTCCTTGCCAAAGGCTTAGAGCTTCTGCTATATTATTGGATTCAACTCCAAGCCCCCAAGCGTAGTCTAATTCCTGTAGTTCACCATATTTTGTGATCCTTAGTGAGAGGAGGGGGGGCTTTGAGGTCTTGAGAGAGGCTATGGATCCAATCTTTATTAGGGGAGTTGAGAGAAAGGGAGTTGGTGCAAGGCCAAATGTAGGAGAGGAAATCTCCCAGTAGGGCTTTGGCTTTGGTAGAAACGATGTCAGACGAAGCGGTCAGATTCCTGAAGATTCTGGAGTTTCTTTTGAGCCAGATTTTCCAAAGGATGAATTTAGGGAGGGACATCCAACAACACTTGATTTGAGGGTTGGCCTTGAGAGGGAAAGGATAGAGGGTGGGCTAGGTTTTTAGCAAAGTGGGTATGTTAGGAGGGAGTTGGTCAGAAGGGATCCCTCCTGGCAGGGCATGCCACCAGACCTCTTTTGCAAAGGGGCAATTGAGGAGCATATGGTCAGTAGATTCTTCATGGATTTGATAAAGAGGGCATCAGACTCTAGGTTTAGCGGCTCAGAGTAGTCCTAGTGCTTCGACTTCATTAATTGTCTATTAAATTATTAGTAATGGAGCACATATCAATTAAAAAATTATTATGGTAATATTAATATTAAAATGGTAATATTAATATTAATATCAAAATTGTAGCCTAAAATAAATTTTTGTTTTGTTTTAAAATAAATATTGGTTGTTGCAATTGCGACGCACACCTTAATTGCTGCAACAGTTTTGTTGTATAAACAACAAAAAGATGTCATTTCCTGTGCGATGACAACTTCAATTGTTGCGATAGTTGTTCTATAGAAAAACGAAAAGTTTTCGTCGCTTGTGCGATGACAACTTCAATTGTTGCGACAATTGTGCTATATAAAAATGAAAATTTTTCGTCGCACGTGCGACGACAACTTCAATTGTTGTGACATTTTTGCTATATAAAAATGAAAAGTTGTCATTGCACACGCGATGAAAACTTCAATTGATGCGACGATTTTTCTATGTAAAAAACGAAAAAGTTGTCGTTGCCCGTGCAACGACCGATTAAATTATTGCGATAGTTTTTCTATATAAACCATGAAAGTTGTTGTCGCAATGAGCGTCAAAATTGACACGAAAGGTTGGTTTCACATAATTTTCCTATATTGTCGTATTGGCTACGATATTTCTTTTTTTGTCACAATTTCCTATGCTGTCATTCTTGAGATGTTTTTTCAAGTTCGTCGCAATTTCCACGTGACATAAAATGACGTTTAAAAGACTCCAAATTCGTCGCAATGTCAACGACAGAACGTCACAAGAGTGTCGAAACAACCGTCGCAAAATGACCCAAATATGCTAGTGACTTATACTTCAGTTGAGGGATGTATGAGCGAGGGTGCTTCGTGATATGTACCTAGCAAGGATGGGTCTTTAAAAATTTTGGGGCCTGTCTTGATGAGTGGGTAGGCATCCGGGTTAGTGTGGACAAAAGGTAGGATGTTATCAATGTTGGAGGAAGGGTTAGGATCGTAATGTGAAACTTGATTGACGGTGATGATATTTCCATTATGGGGGAACATCATCATGCAAAACACAGAAGAGGTGCCTTCATAGCTTACATGTAGCTACGTCTGAACAAGATATTGTAATCGAGTGGGGAATTGATAAATTCAATGTCAATAAGGATGGTTTTTCCCCCAAGTTCAACAAGGACATTTGGAAAGAGCCCTTCAGGAGAGGATGGTCCTCCATCATAATATCTCAAAGTGATGGAAGATGGTATTAGCTCAGGAGAGCCGAGTTTCTTCCATATAGTTTTGGACATGATGCATGTGGATGCACCTTCATCAATGATGCATCGATGAACTGTGATGTTATGAACTTTCACTAGTATCTGGAAAGATACCAAAGCAGGGAGACGGGGTTCCCCACAATATAGATCAAATATGATGAGTCTAGTATCAATAGGGTCGACTACTCCCAGGTCGGAGAGTAATGACTTCCATTGAGTGGGACAGGTTTGAAGGAATTCCAATACTGACATGGTAGTAGGGGATTGCACCAAGTCATCGACCAAACTGTAATTGTGTGTTTCCCTAGCCTGAGGGTTGTTGACATTCCGTCATAATGGGATGCAAGGAATTTGAAGGGGGGTTTCAGTGTTAGGGCACATAATCATCAGAGGTGGTCTCGTTGTAACTGGAACTGCTTCTAAAGTGGTGGGAGTAGATTCAGGGGGTGCATTTTATTGATGACTACATGTTTGTAGAAGAATTTCTTATTCACTAGTGAGGAGGATAGTGTGATCTGCAAGAGTGACAAGGATTTGATATTGTCCCATTTGTGGTGGGGTAGGGTGCATTTCCTGCTGGGTATTCATCACCCCTTGGTGTGGAATAGGGTTCTGTAACACTGCTGGGGGTGGTTGTTGCACGTATTATTATGGGGGTTGCTTAGGGGCAGGCAGTGCTGGGAGACGCAGTCCGTTCACATATTCTTTCATCCATTTAAAGTCTGCTATTTGGGAGTAATGATGAGTATAATGGCCATATTCACCACAAAGGGTGCAAGGGAAGTTTGTCTAGAGGTTATTTTTATTCTTTCCTTGGCGTTTGTTGTGATTTCCCCCTTGGGGGTTCTGGTTCCCTTGATTCTGGTTTCCCCTAGTAGGTTGGTTTTGTTGGGGGTTATTTCCCCTTGGTCCTGGATTATTATTATTTTGGTTTTTTACCTTCTTTTTGGAATTATTTGACTGATGGACTAGATTTTCCATATTCAGTTGTTCAAAATTTTGAAACTGCTAAATGGGAGAGGGTTGAACAAAGTTAACCCCAACATGTGGATGTCCTTTTGGTGGAGCCATGGGTTGGGAAGGATCAGGAAATGGAAAGTATGAATTATTTTATGGCAATGATCCATATGGTACATAGGAAGGCACGGTGCTTTCACTAGTGCTGAGGGTGTAAGCTGAGGTAGAGGGGGTACTATAACTTGGTTGTACATCTAGACGCATCATGGGTGTTGATGTGGGTCCACTCATGGGTGGAAGGGGTACAACAGGGTATGACTGTTGGTAATGGGGAGGAGGGTAATAAGGGGGTCTGCCATATATCGGTGGATGTTGGGGTGTACCATACATGGGTGGGGGTTGGATGTATGGGTTGTGGTGTGTTGTGGTACCAATCAATTCGTCCACTGAGTGAGACATCTCAGGTTTGTCTTGGAAAAATGGTATGGGTCTTGGGATGTTAGGTAGTACCATATATAAGTATATCAAATACACATAAATGAGGTCATACTACTAAGCCTTGCTAATGGATTCCTCTTCAGATTGGGGGAAAGTGGAGGCCACATCTTTGGCAAGGAGGGAGACGAGTGATCTGAGAAACCAATTAAGGCATTGTTGTTTGGTGGTTTCTGCTTTTCATAAACTATGTCTTCGAAACCATTCATGAATGTGGTCAACAATATGTGTGGCTGAGGTTTGTTTAAACTCAAAGAGTAGTTTGAGACCATTGTCATGGCATATTGGTAGTTGAAAGAAGGTAAAAAATGCTTTGGCCAATGATTCAAAAGTCACATGGGACCCTGATTTTTCATCTACATACCACTTGGCTGATGGGCCAGTGAGTGTGCGTTGGAATAATCTTAATCGAATAGAGTCGTCCATGATGCTATTTGAAGATAACCATAAGTGGAAGGTCATGACATGGTTGGCAGGGTTGTCTCCCGCCTTTCCTTCAAACTTGGATATCTCTGAAGGTAGTTTGGTGGGCATTGCAGGCCATGTGGGGTCATGCAATATAGAATTAGTTGTGAGCTTTCTCAGATCCGATATGCTGAGGGAAGCCAAGTATGGAATATAAAGTGGTAGCGAAGGATTAGTTCCTACCATTGTGTGAGTGGTTTGTGTACCTGACCCTTGAGGGTGGTGGGGTGGGGTTGTGCTTCCCCCTTGGAAAGAAGTTTGCCCCCCACTTCCTTGTAAAGGAGAGCTAGTGGATGGTTGGCCTTGGGAAGTGGACCCAAGTAAAGTGGAACCAAGCAATGATGATCCCAAGATAGTAGCATTCACAGGGGTGTGAGAGGGTGGATCCGATGAGTTGGAAAGACTAGGAACTCCCCCTAGAATAGRAGGGAGATTTAGCAAGCRTCTAGAATGATGGGGATTCTGTGGGTCCCCTATGATGTCCRATTAGCAAAGTGAATGYTTKCAAATGGTGATGAGAGTAATAAATGAAAAAGAGACTTTGTATAACTTGGACCTTCACAATATATCTCACAATCATTTTGTAATCACAAGAGCATCATACATAAATCAATTGACAAAGAAGCATATATGTGGGTAGGTGGATTTTGTCCGTGTGGGAGAACAAAGAAAACAAATGCTCATTTCCTAAAAAGCCGTAACATCCTTCCTCTCAAATAGTACTGAACCTTCCAATAGCACTCAATAGTGGGGTCTGAAGCCATCAAAAGAGGAACTAGTGAAGGATGAAACAATCAGTTATAATGAGGGGTAGAGGGTGCATATCCTAAAAGAACTGGCGATATTTCCCAATAGCTACACAAAATCTGATCAAGGTGCAATTGCAGCCCACAATTTCCACCTGGGTAGATGTCCTAAAATTTGGTCACTAGGTACCTCGGTCAAAGTGCGGTATTTAGATTTTTGGCCTCAGAAATGGGTCACAGATCAGATCCCATCCAAGAGGTGGGTCCCTCAAGGGGGGACACACAGAACAACCGGACCTCGGCCTTCGACCCTTCACGGGTATCTCCCTGCCTTATGGTGTTAGGAAAACTTGACTTGAAGGATTTAAAGTTCCCTATTTAACAACTTCTTATGTTTGAAGATGTGAGAACCAGATAAAGGGGAGTTACTTGAATGTGTATCCCCGAGATCCTACCTAGACTAAAAACTTTATTTTGGCACCTCTTGTGGAGGAAAGCTTAGTGAGTTTTTAGAATTTTTTTAGATGTGGTTGTTTGTGATATTGGGGGTGTGAACTAATCTCATTCAAATTAAGTAGGAGTGGATAATTCCTTCAAGAAAAGGGTGGGGCGTTTCAGAATCCCTTTGGGGGAAACCTACTTCAACCTCCATAATCCGAGATGAAACTATGTGAGTGATTAGTGACTTTGTGTGTGAGAAAGTGATAAAATGTGCCAAATTTTTAATAAGTTAGGTGTCACCTTGCAGCATGTGGACTTCATGTGGTCCTTACAAGTCTTGATTACCTATATTACTAGATGCCATTAGTACAACCTTGCGGAATTTTAAAGTCCCTAGAGAACTAGCATGTGGACATGTGGGTCCTTACCAATCCTTTAAACTCCCTAATGTTATTTAATCTAAGAAGGCTTCAAAAGACTATCCTATATCGTGGACATGTGGGCATGTGTGGGCCCTTACAAATTTAAGATGTTTTTGAAAATAAACTAAGAGGAGTCCCAAAGGGGGTTGTTGTCCTCTCCTAAATATTTTTTCCTTAAGGGAGATGAAATCTTCCTTCAATTGTTTTTCTAATTCTCAAGATCGCTCCATGGTGTGAGAGAATATAATACTCTATGATTGAAGTTCAATTTATGGTCCCAATGCAAGTGTTTATATATGTTATATTGAAGATTCCAACTTAACTTTTACAATCAAAGGAAGCCATCCATGTGGCAAAATGAAAGAAAAAAGAGGAAAAATATGGATTTTAACCCCCTAAGTGCTTATGTTTTGACTAACCCTTCATGTGGAGAGGGAATATAAGTGTGGTGCATATTAAAAATTACATAGAATCAATATTTATAAGGCTATGCGATCCGAAATCGGATCCAGAAGCCTGATAGGGCTTGAGAAATGCTCAAAAATGAAAGTGCTCGGAATGTGACGAAACATATGCCATTGCATCCATCTCATCTTCCTGATTCCGGTGGTATATTTACTTTGTCAAACGGACTCTGTATGGAGAAGATATCACATTCTTTCCGAAAAGTCAAACAGGTAAAAAAGGGATGACTGTACAATCCGTACAGTCCACGTGTCATGCTGACTGTGCATACCGTACGGTCCGTACAGGTGACATGGTAGCTCCAATAAATGACATGTGGTAGCCTCAGGTGACGACACGTGGTGAAGCGTGACAGGTCGGTTTGGCGTACGGATGGACCAATGCAGGGGTGACACGTGTCACCACTGGAAGGGTGACACGTGGCACGGGTGACGTCAGCAACTGACGTGGCAGAATGACGGGATAGTATGGAAATTGACGTGGAAAGTTGACATGGCAGTACGATAGTTTGACATGTGGTAGATGTGGGCCAATCAGCAGTTGACACGTGGCGTATTGTGGTTGGTGGTTAAGGTGCCACGTGGCCCAGTCGTGGGCTGCCACGTGGCACCCCGTGAATGGTTCATTGGTTTATATGTAAAAGTTGTGGCTTGGACGGGATTCGAACTCGTGACTTATGGACTGGGCAATGGACTGGCAGGGCTGGGCTAACCTCTCGCCCCCATGGTGGTGCTTGTTAATCAAACAACACATTTTCTATTTGTGTTGGTTTGAAGGTTTGATTGGCGGGAAAAAGGGTTGGGGCTTAGCCCCAGCCCTCGACGCACACCACACGATCACACGACAGGACCATCGACGGGGGGGTTAAGTTATATGAGCAGTTATAATGGTTATAGCCCGTGGTTCCGTAACCACTACCACAGGACCGGGAGCTAATCCAACAAAGCACGCGGTTACCACAGTTAGACCAACGGTCCTATGAATACGCCAATAGAACCGGAAGTTAGCGCGAAAATAGGGGCCAACACTTAGCCCTTTGGGCTAGCGCTTGGCCATATTAGTCCATACGACCATGCCAGAGGGGGCGTGCACCTAGGGCTCAGGGGATAGCACCCGAATTAGTTCAAAAGTGGGTTTTATAACTAATTTTTGGGTTTTAATTATTGTTAAGCCTATTTTTAATGTATTTTCTCCATTTTTGGGAGATATTGGGCATTTTTGGAGCCTAGATTCTTGGAGGAAGTTGGAGATGAGCAACCAACTTCCAAGCTATATAACCCAGGCCTATTTGAGGCCATGAGAAGGCATTCAGAGAAAAGTTATGCTGAAGAGAAGCCAAGCCAAAGACATTTTGATGCAGAGAAGCTTTTGAGGAGGAGATGCTGTCGGATCATTTCTGGGAGCTCTGGACGTTCGTTTTGCGTGCCATTTTCTTTGCAGAGTTCTTGAGATCTGGAAGAACATGAAAATATCAGTCTTGTAGCCACTTGGAATTGCAGTGATGTATTTTTGATCTTTTGAACAGAAATAAAGAAGCCTCCCCCACAGAGAAAAGGCCCGGAGACGTAGGCAAAGTTGTGCCGAACTCCGTTATCGATCTGCGTGTTATGGTTTGTTGTCTATTATTTCATTTCAGATCTGCATATGTGTATATGGCTGTTATAATTCCTCTTGTTTCCTCATTCTTTCACTAAGTTTCTCAAATGGTTAATTAACGCATGCAAAAATTAAAACTCAACCATAAGTCATTAAAAGATCCTACAGATCAAGTGGTATCAGAGCTAGTTGACGTTTGGATTTGAGTTGCATGTTAACCAGGTAAAAGCTACAGCGTGGTGAAGGCGAGATTGTTGCAGAAAATCCATTAATTGGATTGAGAAAAAGGGCTTCTCACAGCGATAAGATGGCATCGGAAGAAGGGATTTCTCAAGATGAGAAAGAGTTCCTGAAAACATTCCTTGCTATGTTGGAGATGGTGAAAGTCTTGTACAAAGATTACTTGGAACGGAAGTGACCAATTTTGAGTGATGCTTCAAAGGGAAAAATTGAAGAGGTAGAGGACCATCCTCAGATTCCTCCTTCACCTCCATCAACACCTCCTTCTTCTCCTTCTTCTTCAAGTTCAAGTTCTAAATCTAGTGGAAAGAAAAATGTTCATAAGAATAAAC
>JASDQU010276019.1:0-15001 GCA_032191745.1 Picea mariana
GGAGGGAATTTTTGAGATCCAGATCTAGTCCGTTTGGAGGGGTTACACTTCAGATCTGACCCTGAGACTTTACCTAGTGACTTGCAGTGTCCCGATCTATATTTATGGAGAGTTTCAAAGCATTTGGAGGCCTTCTTCAGCAGGGCCGAATTATAGAGGGTTTCATTCATCCAGTGGGGCGCAGCATTCAGTGGGGGATTTCAGATCTACAGAGATTGAGAGGGATATTGGAGATTTGGTCACCCGAGTTGTTCTTACCATCACCCGATCTATCAGTTGGCATATTTATTAGGGTGATTGGACACTTTTGGTAGTAGGGATGAGTTATTGAGGGTTTCAGCCTTCTATTGGAGCATGGCATTCTTTAGCTGGAGAGTTTGGCATTCAGATCTGTTTGTATTGATCTTTATTTCTTATTCAGCCTTTGGAGGCATCTTTTGTATTAGCGGGAGCATTTTGTAGCAGCTCTTATCTATTGTCTATCTTCTTGGCCATCTGTTGAGCATTCCAGATCGGCATCTTTATTGTAGCAGGTTTCTCTATTTTATGAATAAAGAAGAATTGAGATGTTTTGGCTTGTCTATCTTATTGCATATGGTTGAGGTATGTTCCATGGTTATCTCTTTCTGTTATTTGCTGCATATACACATATAAACACATCTAAAAGGTAGATCAACAAAGTGTTTGACGAAATACCTCACTCAGAAAAAGTTTTAAAAAGACACCAAAACAATGATGATCCTTGCGTAATGTCTTGGGATCATTACACACACTTGGTAATTTCATTTTCTCACTAAAATTGTGTGATTAACCAATTTCAAATCACACCTCTCGAGTTGGTAGTATTTTACATCACACAAAAGATCAATTACAAAGAAGGTGAAATTATATAATAACATCCAACCTTCTCTCCAAGTCATTTTTTGTATCCTATTTGAGTGTAGTGTAATATTCATTTGGATTTTGTCAATTAGTTTATCATTAAAACCTTTTTTTTTCATTCAATACAATGCCTTGATGAGGCCCACTTGGTTTCACCAAGAGATATTTTTATTAGTCCCTTCCGAAGGCTAGGACCATAGAATTTGATTCATCGCTGACCATAAATTAGTTGGGCTTTAACTACAAATATTTCCCCATTGTCCAATCTTGTACACAGGCCAAATGGAATAACTATTTTTTTATAATATTTAAATTTCTTTTATAAAACATACCATTGGCTAAAAACTTTGAAGTCTTATGACACAATCCAATTAGATAACCTAATTTTTAAGTTTGGGTAACAAGTTCAAATGCAATTTTAGGCATTCATTATCAGATAACCTAAGTTTTAAGTTTATTACATTCTCTCAGATAACTGCTTGGCTTCCCAATTGTAATCACTATAATAATTGTCGTGTACATAAAAATTTGAAAACTTTGACTAAGGAAACTACATAACAATCTGCAAAACAATTTGGATCCTTGGTGTCGATATGAGAAAGAGGAGAAGGAAACTAATATGAGGAAGAGGTAAATGAACTTTGTTGGATTTCCCAATTTCATTATCGTCAATGTATTGAAGAATGCAAAATTTGTATTATAGTTTGCATTTGTATAAATTTGGGAGATATTTACTAAGCACATTGGCATTATTTTTCTAGGACACTATTATTGGATTCTAAAGTTCTTGACACATTTCTAATGGAAATATTTTCTCTAGATAGTTCATTTTTTATTGTATTCAATTTATGGAATGAAAGTGTTGGATTACTGAGAGGGGGGGAGAATCAATAATAGAGAAATTTAATCCCTTTTCACCATAATATGCAAGTGTTATATCAATGTAGAATTATCATCGAATAGTTGTAGAGTAAATAAACAATGAACAAATGAGAAATCATACACATACACAGTACACCAATGTTTTACGTGGAAACCCAAAGTGGGAGAAAACCACATAATGTTTTTTCTTATATGTCTTTAAGAATTACATTCATTGGAATCACCAACCTTCTTTGTTTTCTAGCTGCAACTGGAAGGAGGCTCCAACCCCCTAGTTTCTTAGGCTACAACCCGAGGGAAGCTCCAACTCCCCAATTTTGTGGCTACAACCAGAAGGAGGCTACAACCCCATATGTTCTCTGGCTACAACTGGAAGGTGGCTACAAGCACATGTCCTTGCCCCGTCTAACCGCTCTGACTTAGAAGTAGAACTATGGAACCACTTTCACACTATCACTGTGAGATATATTGTTGTAAACCTATACCAATCAGCCTATAATCAATCTATACCATAAACAAGTGCATCAACCATGTACCAGCCTGTACCAAAAAACTTGTAATCAGCCTGTACCATAAACAAGTGCATCAACCATGCACCAACCTATACCTTAACTTGTAATCAACCTATACCATAAAAAAGTGCATCAACCATGCACCAACTTGTACCTCAACTTGTACCATCAATGAGTACATCAACCATGCACCAAATATGTACCAATCATGTCCAATACACATAAAATATGACTCATCAAGATGTACCAACATCATCAACTATACACCTCATGTATGTGCCAACTCATCAACCACTTGTCTCAACCATGTACCCAACATGTACCTCAACCAAAAGCCCTCATCAATTTCATCATCCAAATCTAATTTGTAACTCTGTAAAAGACCTGGTGTATATGATCACATACATGCAAACCCTCCTTAACTTTCACAACAAGAGACTAGCATTTACATCAAACTTTAATTTAGTCTCAGATGACTAATTTTGGATTAGTCAAAAACCCTAAATTGCAATAATCATAACTATGTACTTGTAATGAATAAATATGTGAAAATGGCACACAATGTTATTTAGTTTCGTTTATGCAGTTCCTCCATATTTCTCTACTTGGAACCTCTCAGAAAATTAGTTATAGCAAAAATGACATACCTTGTTGAATTATGTCTTACTCTAGGGATCAAAATTGTAGAGAATTCCCTGCACGGAATATTTGTTGTATAGATATGAAAATGGTACACAACATACTATGAACTGTACTCTAACCAATACTTTTGGTCTTACTGAATTTGGATCTATTATGAAAAAGTTATGACATTTTTACCTGAAACACCTGTTTTAGACTAGTTTCAGCACTAGCCACAAACCCTATTTTCCACAGAGTGTAACTCAAAAAATACAACGACCCACAAGATGAAATTTGTATCACAGATACTTGGACATGTTTTATCAACGGACTCCCAATTTCACGGTTTGGATCATTCCATAAAAAAAATTATTGCGAAAAATGGTGAGATGACATGAAAATAACATACCTTAGAAAGCATCATCAAAAGAATTTATCCTCTCTTGAATTTCGGCCTTCTTTACTTAACCTTCCCTCTAAAATTCATCTTAGATATCCTTTGGTTACCTTAGTCACTTGTATATATTCAATATTCTCAAGTGTGTTTAAAATGAGAGAGTCTTGCCTCTTATTTATACTTTCATGTAGCTTCCTCAAGGGGTTACCTTTTAACCATCTTAACCCACTTTCCTTATTTTAGGGTTAACCTACTTCTAACCACTTGTCCACTTAGTAATTTCTCCATTAAATTTATTATTTAAATAATTTATTTTGTATCCACTTTGACTTATAGTACACTCATCACTTCACTTTCCCTCAAGGGGTTACCTTCTAACCATCTTAAACCACTTTCCTTATTTTAGAACTAACCCACTTCTAACCACTTGTCCACTTAGTAATTTCTCCATTAAATTTATTATTTAAATAATTTATTTTGTATTCATTTTGACTTATAGTACACTCATCACTTCACTTTATTATTTACCTTCTAAAATATTTTAAACCACTTTGACTACTTTGACCTTCTGGGGCTTATAGATGACTCATGAGGGTTCTCCAACTTTACATGGCCATAAATCTCTAACCGCGAGGAGTTATGTGACGTTACACATACCACCGAAAATGGCATGACATGTACTATCCATATGGAATATTCTTACCAAGAAAAATATCAACAATCATACCATTATCGATCAAACAAACTCATGTCCATTACCCAAACCTTTGTGCTACTGGACTTTCTTCAAGGGTTGACATCAATGAAAACCAACCCAAATAATCAACAATATCTCCCTTTAGCATTGATGGAAACACTTTGATGCAATACTAAAGTCATATCATTCATGTTCCCCCTATGACCATCACTCCCCCTGGAACCATGCATATGTTCTCTTTCTCCAAGCATTTACCTTTGCATCTGATAAATCTCTCCCCCTTTGTCATCAATGGCAAATGTATCTTTCCATTCGAGGTTGATCCCCTTAACTGAACTATCCTTGGGGATACTCCCCCTGACTGAACTCTTCCAGAAACTGATATACCAACCTAGACTGTCCTCTTTATGGTGCTTCCTCAAGTAAATCTAAGACATATAAGATAAGAATTCAAAAGAATTCATTTTGGAGTAGAAATCACTCTGATTCTCTGGCGTATATACTCAAAGGCTTCCCATGGAAGCATTTTTGTAAATATGTATGCCACTTGTTATTTTTTGCCCACATATTCAACTTTGATGTTCTTCTTTGTAACCTATTCCTGTAAAAAGTGATACTTGATTGGAATGTGCTTCATCTTGGAGTGCATCATCGAGTTCTTTGAGATACTAATGACACTTGTATTATCAAAATAGATTGGAATGGGGTCATCATACTCAACCTGTATATATGTCAGATTTTGTTTCATCCATAGAAAATGTGTACAACATCATGTTGTTGAAATATACTCTACCTTGGTTGTAGATAAGGATACATATGATCGTTTCTTTCTTAGCCATGATACTAAAAAATCACCCAAGTAGAACGTTGCTCCACTAGTGCTTCATCGGTCATCAATGCAACCTACCCAATATGAATCTTTGTAGGCAATAAGTGATAGATCCTTTCCTTTTATATACCATAATCCAAATTCTTTTGTTCCTTTGAAATATCTGAAAATCCTCTTTACTGCTAATACATGTGATTCATTTTGCACTTCTTGAAATCATGGCACATGTCCAACTGCCTACATTACATCATGTCTGGATGTTGTCACATACAGTAAGCTACCAATCATTGACCGGTATTTCCTCTAGTCTGTAGACTTTGAATCATCATATTTTCTCAACTTGCAATTGGTTTGCATAGGAGTGGTAACTAGTTTGCAATCTTCCATTCCAAACCTCTTTAACATTTCTATGATATACTTAGTTTGAGAAATAAAAATTCCTTGGTTGCTTTGACATATCTGAAGACCCAAAAATAAGGATAGTTCTCCAAGTAATGACATTTCGAATTCATTCTTGATGTAGAGGTTGTGCTTCCTTTCCATAGTTCATAGGAAGTTTTGTCATTGTTTTTTCTGAGCATTACTATGTTTTGAATGCCAATTGTTGCATGCACTGCATGTGTCCAAAAATTATCTATCAATTTGGAATCCCTTATCATTGTTCGAGAAATTTCATGTGTAATTATCATCCATTATGATAATGTTCCTTTGTCTCTGAACCACTCTCTGAATCCATTCTCTCGCCCACCGTCATATATTTGTCCAAAATTTCTAAGTGTTCTTATGAATCCATCTCTATCCATACTGTCCAAGACTATACTTGCACAACTGTCCATAATGTTGACCCATTTATCACTATACTATCATGAAGTCTTAATTAATCTATCAAACTATACTTCTGCTAACTGACTGCTCTAGATATGTCTTCTCAAACCTTGCAAGCTTCTCGAAGGATGGTTCTTTGGTCTATCAAAGCTATCGCATAGACTCCCCCTATCTAATATTCATATTACATGGGAGTCTCTAAGCCAAATGGCTCAGAACAATTCCTTCTCTGATGTGTATTCATCATCATCTTCATTGGTATATTCATCATCTCTCTGAGCTATGACTTCTTTCTTTCTGTATGTGGATTCATCTTTCAATACAATTCCTAAAAGTACAGTCTCTTTAACATGTTCCTTATTTACCTATCCTCCATTTCTTTCAGTTATTTTCCAAACCTTTCTGTATTTGACATCTTTCTTTTTCTCTGTAGAATTTTCTTCACCTCGCTTTATTTCCAATCTTGCGATCTGTGGTACTTGGTCTTTGTTCACCTGTTCTTCCTATTTTCTTATCCATACTTTTTTATATCTGATATCAGGTTTCTCTTTCATGGAGGTATCGATCATGCTTCTACAATCACTAGCTATGTGTTCATTGTTATGACATTTGTAACATTTAATGTTACGTGGGGCCACATAGGCACTTCTTGCTGGACAATTTATTTTATAATCCCTACAATCTGCAACCTTATGTCCAAAATTAGTACAATAAAACCAATGACCATAAAATAAATTTGCATACCTAGGAGTGAATGATATTCTTTGTGTGGTAGTCCTTCTTAATTTGTTCCTTGACTGATAATGATCATGATTGAATCTTTTTTGTGGATTGAACATGGATGGTCTTCTTGAAGATGTATATTCAATAGTTTTCTTAGATTCTGGTTGACCATGATTCTTTCCTTTGAGTACTTCTGCATAACTCTTTGTATTTTCCTCATTCTTCTTTTCTAGCAACCTAGAGTGATTCTCTTCATTCTCTATAACTGATGTGGATGCTTTTGTCTCTTCAACGTTCTTGTTGAACTTGACGATTTTACTTCTTAATGTGACAACTTCTTCTTCAAGCTTCTCAACCTCTTCTTCTTTCTTCATTATTTGAGACTTCATGACTTCTTCTGTTCTTTTCGCTTCTCCAATATGGATTTTTAATGTGATTATTTATTCTTCAAGTCCTTTCTCTTCTTTACCAAAATATTCCTCAAGCTAGTTTAGATCCTTAGTTCTTTCCTTAAGATGATATGTCAATATCTTCTCTCTCATTTATGCTTCTTCCTTCTGTGCTGCTATGTTGGCTTTCAAATACTTTTTTTGATATTCAATATTTTCTTCGATCTTTCCAGCTACTTCTAGCTGAGTTCTTAAGTTTTTGATGACCTATTAGGCTTCTTCAAAAATGTGAACACTTTCCTTTTGTTTCATCAATTATTTCTGGAGTGACTTATTTTCTTCTCTTAGTTCATCTAAAGCACTAGTCAATTCTGCTTCATAATTGTCTTCCTTTTCAATTAGTTTTTTTGTCTCATTTCCTTCATGGCATTCTATTTCAAGATGTCCATCTTTTTCACAATTAGAGAAAAAAAACATACCTATGGTGATTATGTACTCTTCATCTATTGAATCTGTTTGACATGGTGAACATAATTCTTCTTGATTTATATCTGCATCTTCTTTGGCATTTTCTGAATCTGCGATGGGTGAAGAATATATGTCATGTAATGTTTCCCAAAGTTCTTTGGCTAATCAGCATTTACCAACCTTTTCTCTTATTGGATTAGGTAATCCTTCCTAGATGAAATCCATTACTATTTTGTTATTCTTCTTCAATTCCTTCTTGGCTGCAGTCTTTGCCCTTATTGAAATATCATATCTTGTAACAATGGATATCCAAATATAATTCCCTTGTCCCTGTAAAAATGCGTTGGTCCTTCTACTCCACATCTCATACTTTAAACCTTTCTGACCATTAAACAATGGTACTCCATTCTCGTAATAATCCATGATCTTCTTTCATTGGTGAAACTATTTCTTGAAGGAACCTTCTCTGAAACCAATTGTTGAATTACTGAGAGGGGAGGTAAATAAGTAATAGAGAAATTTAATTCTTTTTCACCATAAAATGCCAATGTTATATCAATGTAGCATTATCATCCAATAGTTGCAAAGTAAATAAACAATGAAAAAATGAGCAATCATACACATACACAGTACAACAGTGTTTTATGTGGAAACCCAAAGCGGGAGAAAAACACATAATGCTTTTTCTTATATGTCTTTAATAATTACATTCATTGGAAGCACCAAATTCCTTTGTTTTCCAACTGCAACTGGAAGGAGGCTCTAACCCCCTAGTTTCTTAGGATACAACCCGAGGGAAGCTCATACTCCCCAATTATTTGGCTACAACTAGAAGGAGGATACAACCCACTATGCTCTCCTTCTACAACTAGAAGGTGGCTACAAACACCTGTCCTTGCCCCATCCAACCGCCTTGACGTAGAAGTAGAATGATGGAACCACTGTCACACTATCACTATGAGATATATTGTTGTAAAATTCTACCAATCTACTTGTAATCAACCTGTACCATAAAGAAGTGTGTCAACCATGCACCAACCTGTACCCAACAACCTGTAATCAGCCTATACCATAAAAAATTGCATCAACCGTGCACCAACCTGTACCTCAACCTGTAATCAACCTATACCATAAACTAGTGCATCAACCATGCACCAACCTGTACCTCATCATGTACCATCAATGAGTGCATCAACCATGCACCAAATATTTACCAATCATGCATCAAATACAAATAAAATATGACTCATCAAGATGTACCAACATCATCAACTAAACATCTCATGTATGTGCCAACTCATCAACTACTTGTCTCAACCATGTACCCAACATGTACCTCAACCAAAATCTCTCATAAATTTCATCATCCAAATCTGATTTGTAACTTTGTAATAGACCTGGTGTATATGATCACATACGCATAAATCTTCCTTAACTTTAACAACAAGAGACTAGCATTTTCATCAAACTTTACTTTAGTCTCACATGACTAATTTTGGATTAGTCAAAAACCCTAACTTGAAATAATAATAACTATGTACTTGTAATGAATAAAGATCTAAAAATGGTACACAATGTTCTTTAATGTCTTTAATGAAATTCCTCCATATTTCACTACTTGGAACCTCTCAGAAAAGGAGTTATAGAATCAATGGCATACCTTGTTGAATTTTGGATTACTCTAGAGATCGAACTTGTAGAGAATTCCCTGCACATAATATTTTTTGTGTAGATCTGAAAATGGTAAAAAACATACTATGGACTTTACTCTAACCGATAATTTTGGTATCTGAATTTGGATCTGTTATGAAGAAGTTATGACATTTTTACCCAAAATACTTGTTTTAGACTAGTTTCAAGACTAGCCACAAACCCTATTTTCCACGGAGTGTAACTCCAAAAATACAATGAAACACAAGCTTAAATTTGTATCATAGCTACTTGGATATTCTTTCTCAACGACCTCCCAATTTCACGGTCTAAACCATTATAGAAAAAAATTATTGCAAAAATGGTGAGATGACCTAAAAATAACATACCTTAGAGCATCATCAAAATAATCTATCCTCCTTTGAATTTCAGACTTCTTTACTTCACCTTCCCTTTGAAATTCAGCTTAGATATCCTTTGGTTACCTAATTCACTTCTAGATATTCAATATTCTCAAGTTTGTTTAAAATGAGAGAGCCTTGCCTCTTATTTATACTTTCATGTAGCTTCCTCAATGGTTTAGCTTTTAACCATCTTAACCCACTTTCCTTATTTTAGGGTTAACCCACTTCTACACACTTGTCCTCTTAGTAATTTATCCATTAACTTTATTATTTAAATAATTTATTTTGTATCCACTTTGAATTATAGTACACTCATCACTTCACTTACCTCAAGGGGTTACCTTCTAATCATCTCAAACCACATTCCTTATTTTAGGGCTAACCCACTTCTAACCACTTGTCCACTTTGTAATTTCTCCATTAACTTTATTATTTAAACAATTTATTTTGTATTCACTTTGACTTATAGTACATTCATCACTTCACTTTATTATTTACCTTCTAAAATCTCTTAAACCACTTTGACTACTTTGACCTTTTGGTGCTTCTAGATGACTCATGAGGGTTCTCCATCTTCACATGGCCATAACTCTCTAACCGTGAAGAGTTATGTGGAATTCCACATACCACTGGAAATAGCATGACATGTACTATCCATATAGAATATTTTTACCTTCAAATATATCAACACTCATACCATTATCTATCAAACAAATTTGGGTCCATTACCCAAACCTTTGTGTTACCAGAATTTGCTACCAGACTTTCTTCAAGGGTTGACATCAATGACAACCAACCCAAATAATCAACATAAAGTTCCCACGGATAGGAACGAAGTTGCCTCTATTACCTTTGTATAACAAACAACAATGAGAATATTATTTTTGTACATGCTCATTTTATTCTTGAAGTTATATAGATTCAAGGTTTATAGATGGGTATGCAAGTCTGGTTTTGGCTTTCATTCCTCCTTTTAAACCTAAAAGGAAATAATTTCATGCTATGCTTGCACTCTTATGCCATTTCAAATAAAAAATTCAAACCTTCTTCATTTAATGAAGAACTTAGTTTATAACTATGCACCCACATAATAAGGGTTGCAAGGAGTTCTGATTAATAGTTCTGATCTTATTTAGACCTAACTACAACTATGCATACAATGAAAAAGATATATATATATATATATATATATATATATATATATAACCCCAAGGGTTAGCTCAAGTGGTCATGAGCCATATATGGGTCCTCTCCAGCGGGGAGGTCACGGGTTCGACTCACTTGATCCCCTTGGGGTTAGGCTTCGTAATTAGAGCTGGTCGTTTACTACGCTTACCATCCATATATTATGGGGAAGTGCATCCGGGTTTCCCGCGACCTGTTACTAGGGAAAATAATAATAATAATAATAATAATAATAATTTTAAGGTCACAACCAAGACAAACACCAAATTGGTGTATGAGACCCCCTTCTTTGTGGGACAAGGGACCCCCTCGATGAAATGATTTGAGTGCTAAAGTATACAAAGGTATACATACCCTACCCCTTGTGGATTTGAACTTGTGAACTCTTAGGAGGATATATATATATATTTCTTATTTCAATGTGTCATAATTATATGTAGATAAGTTCTTTTCAAATATACATACCTGATGATCATGTTTAAAAAAAATATATTATTTGGTTGAGAAAATATCTAAATAATCTCCATGTTTATGGAATTCGCTTCCTATACAAAATATATATAATTAGTTGGCATAACTCAATGCTTCACAACAAAAATAAAAATTGGAGATATCTTCTCAATAGTCGAATATGGACCAAAAAATTAAATTGACTCTACTTTTACAAGAATTTACAATCTTAACAATATATTTCACCTATAACATAATGTTGACACTTACACCAATAATTCTGACAAAAATATTTAGCATGAACAACACCACTATAGTGGCACTTGTTATATCATGTAAACAAGAGTATCCATATCTCATAAATAAGGACTTCTATAGTAGCCAATTTCATTTTATTATTACCTCTTAACTAAAAATGATTGTTAAATATTCGATTAAAATTTTATTAGTCAAAATTAAATTCAAATTTTTTATAATAAAACTTAGTCAAAATCAAGTTCACTTTTCTATTATCATGATCACGATAAGGTTACCATGTCCAAGTGGTGTTAAAAAATTATTTACTAAAAATTAATTTATTATCTTAAAAAATACCCACTCATTGCTTTAAAAATACTTTTTTTAAGTGATCAAAGTTTAATACAGATAGATATTTAATGAGGTTTGCACTACCCTACAAAACATTTCTTTATATATATTTAAGAATACTAATATAACTAGTAATAGTAATACCTAATAAAGCAATATGTAACTAAGAGGTAAGTGATGTTTCAAAATTAATCTAATTTTAAAAATGAGGAAAGGAAATTAGTTTTTCAAAATAAAAGGAAGATTGGTATTTTTTTTAATAATGGGTAAAAATACCCCTTTTTTTTTGGTGTTAGGGAAGAGATCAAGGGGGAAACCGCTTCCTAATGAGACAATCCAACTATCCCCCCATAAATCCCTTTAGACCATTTAACGCTCCTCCCTCTTAATTTTAACACATGCCTCCTTTCATAACCATGGTTTCCCACTCGACAATGTCCTTTCTTCCATCCTTCCTTCATGTGATGATTATGTAATACACCCAACCCCCTAAGTATATTTTAGGGGAAGGGGTATTGAAATTTCACTTTTCCCCAACCATCTTGAAGTCTTTTCTCAAGGGAACCATCATATTCTCCTTATCAAGATATTTCCAACAACTATAATCATTCCCAAAATTGAGATTTGGATCAAAAGTTACAACCACTTGAAGTTCCATGGCTCTCAATTTCCATTGTTACTTCAATGCCTCATGGATCCTTGACACCCATGCCATCCAAAGTCACTCCGACATGAAATCTACCACTAGGTGCATTAATTCCATGGTCCAATCCCTTGGCCCTTCTTCATCGTCGTCGAGGTTTTATATTCCCCATAAATTTCTCCCACTAACAAGTTCCAACAACCATACTTCAATGGGATCCTATCCCAAAACTGATAGTTCTCGGCCTTTGACATCCAATGGCTCAGATCACGTCATCGTCGAGGTTTTTTTTCCCATACATCTCTCCCACTAACAAGTTTCGATGACGATATTACAATGGGTTTCTCTCTCAAATCCAATGACTCTTGGCCCTTTACATCCAATGGATCCAATCATGTTGGTGCCTCGATCTTACATGGCGGATAATGCCCATCCATTTAGACTCTTCTTATGTGACCATGTGGGATCTACGATATATCAATGGCTGAGATTTACTATTGCTTACTCATCAATCAATGAATATCATTAACACCGATAACTCATCGTTGTCGGCACTTGCCTGGATCGATTCTCACTTATCATCTCTCTATTGTCCGATGACAATGCATATTGCATCGATGGCTTAGATCTATCTAAGGATATTATTGAAAGATCCATGGTCCTCATTCCATCTTGGTCAACAACCTTTCTCTAGTCTCTCTCCAAACTGCTATTCACCCTCTAATTATGAATGGTTAGGATCTATCGGAAAGGAGATGTAACACTATATATTGTGATCGAAGACCTAAGGTCTCCCTGCCCCTTCAATACCACTCTCATCCCATTGACCAATTACCTGGTGACACTTGTCACCCTTAGGGACATGTTGGCATGCCACATCATCATGACATCACCACCCCCTTTTCTCTCACTTAACGAGGCCTATGGAAGTCTACGATGAAGATAAATTCTCCCATATCTTCTGATCAATGACTCTCGTTGGTTTTCAAACCTTCATCATAAACACTTCTCTCATCATTGTTGGAGCTGTTGGAACATCATCCAACTTTTCTATATTCCCACACTCTGATAAAATATGGTCAGTTCCAATGGTCCAGATCTTTTGCTTTGTATATATGACAGTCAAGATTTAAAGAGAAGGCCTAAGGGATATTTCACTCAACTGAACTCACTCTCATCTCATCAATCAATCAAATATCGATATGTGTCATCTCAAGGAACACACTAACTTCCATGATGCCAGTCCTAGTTAGAATGATGTCATTTCCCCCTTTTCCACTTAACTGGGGCCTAAGGCAATATACGGAGGAGATCATATCTCACCTCGGTACTGATAGAAAAATCTCATTTCACCACCTCTCGTCCCTTATCGTCGTCGACACTTTGGAGTCTAAACCCCAACTTTGCCAATCCATGAACTCCCGACAATGATTTTCCTAAGATCAAGGGTCTAATTTTCCTGGCCTGTAATCTAATGGTCAAGGTTTAAGAAAAGGTCTAAAGAACATCCTTTCTTAACGGGGTCCAATTTAATTCGGTCGACCAATCCCCTAGTGACACTTGTCCTCTCTAGGAAATGCTAGCTACCAAGTTGGAAAGCCATATCATTATGTCATCAACATTCTCTTTCCTCACTTGAACATAATCCTATAGTGATCTATGACTAAGAATTAATATCTCCTCTACACCAATCAATGACTCTCGTTCCTTCTCATGACCTTTGTCTTCATCGACACTCTCTGCAAATCACTCAACCTCCCTAATCTCCTACTCTCGATGATGATGTCGCTGGCATCAATAGTATATATCTCACCAGGGTCACTCTTGAAGGATTTATGGTCATCGTTTAATCTTAGGGTTCTCTTCGTCGTCGAAACTCATCATTCCAACTATTGATCCACTTAAGGACTCATCCACCTGATGACGATACCTTTCCAACAAAGGGATGAGGTTTAATATCACCCATGAGATGATCCATGGTTCTTGTTTTACCCTTATAATTTTCATCATTGTCACTAGACTTTATATAAGTCCTGGCTCTCAATCATTCACAATGATGATTCCCTCCTTTAATTACTTCCAAGTACTTCTAGTCCCGATGAATGGTTCATATCTGATCACCACATCGAGTCGATGGTTGTGATGGTTCTCAATATTTTTTTCACTGTATCTCCATACAAGCCTTAGCATTCAAATAATCCCAACAACGACGCCCATCAATGAATGGATAGGATTACATTGCTACATCGGTCCAATGGTGGCGATTCCTTCTCGATCAAACATGGGTTCTAAATATGGTTTAGCGCCCAATTTAAGTACTTAGCCAATTTATGGGATTCTTCAATATTATAACCAGTATTTCAATATCCATGGAAATTTCTCATAAATATATGTACGACATACACATTCCTAGCACAATCATACAATTATATCTAGGACCACAATCACAGGAGAAAACCATTTTTACAATTCCTTGATCATTCGATGTAAAATGCAAGGTTTTCCTGCTCAGATACACATTACAAAAGAATGTCCATATAGATAGTTATCACTTCAAGTTGAATAATTTACCAAAGGGATAAGAATTAACAAAATTAACCAGGCATACATATTTTTGTACCGCAACTATAGAAAATATTCATTTGGTCTTGATGCAATTACACTGAGTAAAGGAAATACTCATCTATTACAAATTTATGTCAGCCAACTGAGTATGGGTGTTCTCCTTTCCACCCAACCATAGGCTCATATACACTCATACTTTGCACTCTAGCCACCCCCATGCCAAGCCGTGATACCCCTAGGATATTCACTCGGGTTCTCTTTCACCTCTATCTCATTCGAGTCATCTACATA
>JASDQU010276020.1:0-15016 GCA_032191745.1 Picea mariana
AATTATCTGACTTGCAGGATAATTCTTTTGAGTAATTATGGAGGAAGGATTTGATGTTGTATGATGATTTGAGTCTGCCTGAGTATTTGTATATTCATCTGAATTAGAGTCTTCTCTTTCTGATTCTTGGACCTGTTCATCTTCAATTTCAACTATATCCTCTGTTGTTGATTCAACACTTCTTACATCTCGTACAAGGATTTCTTCATCAAACTTTATGTCAATACAATCAACCAATTTATGCAGCCTCTTATTATAGCATCTGCATCCTTTACTGTTTGTATCATACCCTAAGAAGATACCTTCATCATCCCTAACATGATATTTTCCAAGGTTTTCATTATTATTCTTTATGTAGCACTTACTCCCAAAGACTTTGAAGTGTTTGATTGAAGAAGGTCTTCCATACCACAGTTCATAAGGTGTCTTGTCACTGTGTGGTATGAGGTGGGATTTGTTAAGAACATGGAATGATGTGTGTATTGCTTCTTCCCAGTATTTTTGACCAATGTTCTCATTCATCATTGACCTAGCCATTTTCTGAACTGTTATGTTTTTCCTCTCAACTACTCCATTTTGTGGTGGAGTTCATGGGATTGTGTATTCTCTCTTGATCCCATGTTTATCACAGAATTCCTTGAAATCACTTGATATAAATTCTCCTCCTCTTTATGATCTTACTGCCTTTAACATGTTTCCTATTTCATTCTCAGTTAAATCCTTAAATATTTTAAATTTCTCAAATGCTTCAGCTTTTTCTTTGAGAAAAGAAACCCAAGTGAGTCTAGAGTAATCATCAATGATCAACATGAAGCAGTTTTCCTTCCCTGTGCCTTCCTATCTTGATGGTCCACATAAATCTATATGAACTAATTAGAGTGGTTTCTTTTTTGAAGTAGATCTCTTGTATTTAAACTGTGTCCTGGTTAGCTTTCCTACTTGGCAGAGTTTACACATAGAATCTTGTGGCTTTGATATTCTTGGAAAATCTTTTACTGCCTCAAGATTTTTGAGCTTGATTAAGTGGTCAAAGTTTAGATTTCCAAGTCTCCTATGCCATAACTATATTTCATTATGTTTTCTTAGATGACACTCTTCTCTATCTTCTTTCATCACATATACATTATTATCTGTCCTTATTCCTTTATTCACCACTTGTCCTGAGTTTACATACTTTATCTTACAATCTTTGGAAGTGAACACCACTTCACATCCTCTATCACACATTTGACTTACACTGAGAAAATTTTGTTTCAGCCCATCTACAAGCAGAACATCCCGGGCTTTTCCTTTTCCATTACTTAAACTCACCATCCCTTTACCCTTAATTCTACCTGGTTCATCATTTCCAAAGGTCACATTTCCTGTTTTGGTTTTACTTATAGACATAAACTTATCCTTGTCTCCAGTCATGTGCTTGGAACATCCACTGTCAATATACTAGGGGTATTTTTGTTTTTGAGTTGAAAGTACTAGACCACATTTTTCACTATCTTTATTTTTCCATGTGCTGGCATTTCTAGCTAAGGGTTTTATCTTTGTATCTGCCTTGTAATTCTTTAGATGGAAGTTTGTAGCTTTATGGCTGAAGTTATGACAGTTATAGAATTTGAGCTCACTGTTCAATAGGTCAAAGTGATTGGTGCAACTTTGTCTACTCATTGGTTGTTTATTTCTATGTTGCAAATATTGTTTATTTGTTGATCTCCTCAGTTGCATGTCTCTAAACCTAATTTGACAATTTGCAATCTTATGACCAAAATTAGAGCAGTAAAAATAGTAACCATGGAAGAAATTTTGGTACCTGAAGGATGACCTTCTTATTGGGATTTGTTGCTCCATCTTCTGATATCTTTGTTTTTTATCAGGGATCATCTTGTCTTTATTAGATTTTAGTGACAGAGTACTCACATGATTTGATTGTCTGTTGACTTGGAACTTGATCATCTTTATTGGCTCTTTTCTTTCTATTTGTTTGTTTCTTGAACCACTTACATAACCTAAACCAATATTCAAAAAGGGAGATCTTTGTTTTCTCAGAATGTCATTTAGTTCTGTTGAGGCTTTAATTATTGGAAGATTTTTTAGATACAATGCTTTAAACTTCTTCATCTCTTTTCTGTTTTTTACTACCTCTTCTTCCAAGGCTTCACATCTTGACTTCTTTTCTGATAACTATTGTTTCATAATGTCCTCTATTTTCTTTTCCTCTTCTAATTATTCTTTTAGCAGGCAAAGTCTTCATCAAGTTTTTTACTGTCTTTCTTGAGCTGTATCAACAATTGTTTTTGTTTCTTCTTCTTAAATATGAGTCTAGCAATTTCTTCTAGAGCACTGATCAATTCTCCTTCCAAGTCAACCACATATTCTTCATCATCAACATCACTTCATGTTCTTTTATTATCATAATCCTCTTTGGCCATAAACATAAAGTCATCAACCTTATCTTCACAAGCATAATCATTATTTGTGTCTCCTGAAGAGTCATCATTATTTACACATAAAATTTTATTTTTACCAAATCTCTTGGATTTGTGCTTCTCTTCACCTTCATCATTCTAGAAATTCTTCTTGTGTGGACACTTAGATGAAAAGTGACCTATATTTCCACAGTTAAAACATTTGAAGGGCAACTTGCCTTGGTATTTGTTTGATCCTTTCTTTAGTCTTGTCACAAATTTTGCTTCAATTTCGTCAGGCTCAGAATCCTCATTATTATCTTCTTTAAATGATGCTTCTCTAGAGATGGGTTTATCTTTACCTATCCTCATTTCATAAGCAGTCAGAGTTCCTAGGAGTTGGTCAATAGACAAAACTTTTAGATCATTAAGTTCTTCTATAGAAGAGACCTTTGGGTTGAACGTATCAGGTAGAGATATTAAAATCTTCTGAGCTAAAAATGCTTCTTCAAGCTTCTCACCAAGACCCTTCATGGCATTCACAAGCTCCTCAACTCTTAATAAATATTTATTAACTGTTTCATCCTCATTCATCTTTAGTTCAAATTTCAATCTATATGTCTAAAGTTTGGCATCTTTTACTTTCTCATTTCCTTCATAACTGCTAATGAGTTTACCCCACATCCCTTTGGCAGATTCAAGATGCATAACCTTTAAAAATTTATCTTCAACAATCCCACTCAATATAGCATTCATTGCCTTTGCATTGAAACTAAATTCTAACTTATCATCTTTGGAAGCTAGCAAAACAGGTTTTATATATCCAGTCTCTACAACATCCCAAACATCAACACCTAAGGCCATAATGTATGTTCTCATTCTAACCTTCCAGAAGGCAAAGTTTGTTCCATCAAACATAGGAGGCTTATTGGTTGAAGTTCCTTAATGGCTTGTCATGTTTAAGCTCATTGATATACCTTTAAATAAAGGAACCATATCTGATACCAATTGTTGGAATTACTAAGACAACTGAGAGGGGGGGGGGGTGAATTGGTTGTTACTGTGCTTAAATAATTTTATACCTATTAAAATATTATTAACCTTCTCCAAGTGATCATCAAGACTATGCAAGACATTAACAATAGAAATAACAAACATCAATCACACATATTATATACACAGAGACAAATATTCACGAGGAAACCCATAAAGGGATAAAAAATCTTCTTCTTCGAATGATATGCAGTATTTTAAGTTCTATACATCATCTTTCTTTGAGCACCAACTCAAAATGAGGCTACAAGCTCTTCTTTAACAAGCTGCAACTTGCTGAGAGCACCAAATCTCTGGTTTCTCTAGCACCCACTAGAAGGAAGCACCAAATCCCTGAGTATTCCAACACCAACTCGATGGAAGCACCAAATTCTAGTCACACAGACACCAACCTGTATAACAGAGAACAATGGTTCTCACTTGTACCACCCTACCGCCCTGGTTTTTCTGGCTACAACCAGATGGAAGCTACAATTCCCTGTGTTCAAGCACCCACTTGAAACTCTGAGGACAAAAGTCCTTTCTAGCACCACCCTACCACCCTGAGAGATAAAACTTTACTTAATTGCTATGTCTCTGATATGGTCTCTTACAGCTCCATGTCTCCTCTTCCTTCTTCAACTTCTATGCTCTGTTCTTTTTCCTCTTACGCACTCCTCTGCATTCTTGCGCTACTAATCTCTGTTCTGCCTCTACATTCTATACACTGCGCCTATGATATCCACTTCAGATGCTGCACTTCATGTCATACATCTCGCACTCTTCACCATCAACCAAGGTATTCTCTCACATCTATTCTGCATGTATTTCTCATGCCTGGTCCTTTGCTTGATCATCATTCGAACTCTTCATCTTCTCTAACGATTATTCTGAGTCCGTTCATCATTAGTGGCCATTATCCCAAGATTCTTTGGCTTCTCTAGCAGTTATCCTGAAACTTTTCATCACTAGAGAGCGTTATCCTGAGATTATTTCGGCTTCTCTTTCAGTTGCAACTCTTCATCATCTTTAGTAACTACAGTCAGTAGTTTTTTTCTTCTTTGGTTTCTAAGCCCCATCCTTCATGTGACCACCGACAATGACCAAACGCCAATTCAAAAGGTGCTTCCCGATCTCGGTCTAGTGAGTGCTAGCTTCGTTTCTTGATATGACCTTGGGCGATGAAATCATGTGACCACGCGATTGCAGGCGCATCCAAACGTGGTTTAAAACAAAATAATTTTCTCCCCACAATTCACCTCTAGCCTCCACATGTACTTTTTCCAAAACCGTGGTTTTGATTATGGCTCGCCTTCAAATTTTTAAAATTCGTGCATCTTCAATCCCCACAATGAGAAGGGACCGTTGATATTACAATCTTGACAGTGCTCTTGAGCAGACAGTTTAGATTTGTTCTTTCATGATATGTGGATCATACCTAACCTCCCTAAATCAACGACTGTGATTTACTCCGTGATCTGGGCTCCAAGAGTTTCAAATATCAAATCCTACTTTTCTTCGTACGCCAATCTTTCGCAGTCGATGATCTGTGGACATGTGTCCTTCTCAATCAACGACCCTCCCTCCACTTCGGGAATTTGGCCTTTCAACTAGATCGACAGTTCTGCAGCCTCTTCCTTGATCAACGGTTGAGATCTCCTTCGGGTCTCCGGACTTTTGAAATATCAAATCTCAAACTTACGCTCTGGATTAGATAGCCTAGATTCACTTCAAACGATCCAATGCTTGAGATCTTCTTCATATGATTTGGCGACTAAGATCTACTTCAGATGATCCAATGATCGAGAATGTATTTTGGCTCTCCGAGTTTTCGGGCTTCGGGAATTTCAACATTCAAACTGATGCTCTCTATCAGACGACCCAGATTCACTTCAGATGATATGAAACTTGAGATATTCTTCATATGATCTGATGATTGAGGTTTACTTCAGGTGATCCAATGGTCGATAGTATTTTATGGATTAGATGACCTAGCTTCACTTTGGATGATCTGATTCTTGATATCTACTTCGAATGATCTGATGACTGATATTTTCTTTAGATGATCTAAAGGTCAAGAATTTATTTCATCTCTTTGGCTCTCCGGGCTTCGGGAATTTCAAATCTCAAATTGAAACTCTCGAAGTGATTTTTTTGGAGTGTAACCTCCTCACATCTTTAGACCTGAAACAAATTTTGTTTGTTTGATTAAGATCTCAGATCAATGGATGGGTCTGTCTGCGATGTAGCTTTTCCTTGGATTAAATCCAATGGATCTCTATCTTTGCTTATCCTATCCTTCCACTTAATTTGATCCGACGGTTGGCGAAGATTCGGATAATCAAATTCTCAAACCTTGTGCCCCATTTATATTATCCTTCCACTTAAGGTGATCCGATGGCTGAAGGATATTTGGGTGATCAAGATCTTAGATCTTATCCCTTGCTTATCCTGTCCTTGCACTAATTCAATTCGATGGCTGATGGATATTTGGGTGATCGAGATCTCAGATCTCAACCCTTGCTTATCCTATCCTTCCACTAATTCAATCCGACGGCTGACGTGGTCAACCAACTTGGTCTGCCACATGTCCTTGTAGACATGGTCTTTTGACGTGGTTCTCCTTGATCTAACGGTCATCGCATTTTCTCCAGATCCGATGGTCCTTATTCATTTCGTATTTTGGGCTTTGAGTAATTCAAATTTTAAGTTGCCAGGTCTTCCGAAGTGAGATTCCCCGAATAGTAACCTCCTCACAACTTTTGACATGAACCAAATGTTGTTCGTTGATCATGTTCTTAGATATATGGCTTGATCTATCTTCAATGCTTCTCTTCTATATTATCATGTTCTTCCACTTATAATGATCCAACAGTTGTCAGGTATTCGGTTGAAGGTCCTTTGGATCGGTGATCTAGCGGCCACTATCGCTCTTCCTCCTCAGCTTTCTCGCCTTTTTCTACGCCTTTTGTTCTTGCCATAAATGACAAGCACACTCTTCCTGTAAAACATGCCAACACCATGGTGCCCCATTAACAAGGCCAAAGAAGTGATGGCTCCCCCCAGTATGGGTAGGGGAGAGACATCCTTATAAAATGCTAAAAAAAGGTCGATTTTTCCAAGAAAAAGGTGTGTTTCTGTTGTCAGATGAGAGGGATTCTTATTCCAACATGACTTAGGGATTATGATAACTATTTTCATGGTGTCAAGGGATTGCAACACTTAGAAAAGAGAAAGAGACACTAGGTAAGGTGCATATAACACTTGCGACAGTGCATGTGACACTTAATAAGGTGCATACATCACTTTGCAACACTTAGGGTGTGACACTCAAGTGTGAAATTTTGGTTTGTAACAAATTCCCCCTACAGTGTGAGGTCATAAGATGAAGTGAATGGAAGAAACACTTTACAAATTCTTCAATGAAAGGGTGTTGGTGTAGGAGAACCTAATAGAGGTTGCAAACAATCATTAGTCAATATACACATATGTTCCATTTCTGAGGCAGGAATACCTATGCTTGGAATACAAGATGACTCAAAGCACGACCGTCAACCAATACATTGTAGATCCATGAGAATATTGACTAAGGATATGGCCACCAGAGATACAATGTGGATCCATACCTCCATGACATGAACTAATCGCAACCACGAAAAATACATAGTGGAGCTATAATATGAAAAAACATATCCATGGATCAATAAAATGTGGATCTATGTGACAATACATATATCAATAAAATTTCAAGCATGGCGATTGTACTGAAATATTTTACATGCTCAAATTATCTTCATAGTAGCTCAAGAAAAGCACATAACAGAGTGAGTACCTAACCCAGGGTCTTGTTGACGGGAAAAATTGACCGCTCGTCAACTGGAGGAGTGAATCCGATCCGGGGTTGCCTAAATAACCCAAGTCGTTTGGGTTAATCCACTCTGACGGGTTTAGCGGCTCCTTTAGTCGATCTAAGTCCTAAGAAAGTAAAAAAAACAAGAACTAAAGAAACTAACTAAATGAAAAACAACTACTGAAAACTATATACAAGTCTAAAATAAATTCACAGTTTACTAACTAATAGAATAGTAGTTATACTTGTTAAATGTATAGTGTATCGATATATTTATATCTCTAATATATGTACGATATTCACAAAATGAAAATTTGGATTGAAATCTGCGAAAATCATATATGAATTGATTTATGACAGCGAAGGTATCATTCAGTGTTTTTGATTTTTATAACTTTTATAAACAAGAAATGAAATGGAAGCTATCTAGTTGAGAAGTAAAAATAACAATCGATAGAATGTATTTAGACTAAAGGAAATTCTTATATTAATTAAACTAATAAAATGAAACTAGCAAACTAACCTGTAATTGCATCTCCTATGCGTCCTGTGCATAGCATCTATGTTTTCTATTTGATGAGGCCAACCCGCACCAGATTTTCCAAATGCTTCTCGTAAACGGGAAGCAATAATGGTCGAATGCTAATAACAGAACATGAGAGACATAGTAACAACAATTCTATATTTGACAAATGATCACATTAAGATAAATCTAGCTTGTGAAAATTTGCGTACAACTGCTCATTTAATAAAGAAGATTAACCTTCAAATCATCAAATTCGAACAGGATAATTGTTGTATATAATATGAGAGACATAAAACATGGACACTATATAAATCCCATCACATCAACCTGTAACAAATCATGATATCTAAAGTAGTCATAATTTGATTACAAATCAAAATGAGCAAAACTTGAACAAAAATATGATATATCGAAGCTAAAGATGTGAAAATATACACTTTCATTCAAGTCTGTCAATCAAAAATCCATAGTTTCTGCTCCTAGGTAGCCATGGATCTTAGTTTACAAAACAATACATTTATAAAGGCCACAGGATCAAAACATTTCCTGTGGAAATCATCAAATTTGTTCCAAAAATTGTGGGGAATACAATCTCCCAAATTCCCATTGTTATCCAAAACTAACAGCCTATTCTAAAACCATGTAAAGAAATAGCATGTTCAGAGATTCCACTAGCGATTCAATCTCCTTTAGAAATCATATGTACTTGTAAACGCACAAGAATACACGATTTCAGATTGCATTTTAGTTGTAAAATCAAAGAATTCGAATTTTAGTAACTAGCTACAGAATCTCACGATTTTGTAGCTAGTTATTATTATAACCAGAATCGTGTTTTATCAAATCAATCAAAACAGAATAGATACAATTTGAGAAAACAAATCTTGTATTCTAATTCAAAACAAAAAAAAAATCATCTCAAAATTATTTTTAAAATACCATACCTTAGATTCAAGGATTCGTTTTAATCAAGCAATTTTCGAATTCACAATGGCAGTGGCCGCTTCCACATTCTTAAAAACAACAGAGCCTATGGTTTTTTGTCTTTTATCATTAGCTTGAGCTACATTTTGCAATCTGTCATTTTATTTAGTTAGCACATTCACCCGGTCCTCCAAGGACTTGATATGAGACTAAAGCAAAGGCACGTCTCTATAATATCGATCGAGCCACGACTGACACTTGTTGCACTGTGACCAAACAGACTGTGTATTAACAGGTGGGGAAATTTTTATTTGACTTGTAGGTTCTCTGTCGAGTTTGATCCCAGGGAAGTTGGGGATGTTTCTAAGACACGGTGGGAGGTTCCTCACATAGTCATAGGGAATAACTGAGCAAAGTCCATATGAATATGGATACTCTTCGGTTAGAAACCATTCAATTTCGGAATCGGAATCCTCGCTTAACATAATTGGTTTTTGGTCTACGTTTTCCTTAGGTTTATTATGGGCACATCATGAAATCCAATGCACGACCTTTTTACCCTTGTAATTGATATCATTGTTACCTTTACACTTTTTCTTTGCATACTTTTTAACAGGCTTACCACCATCTTTTGGATATGAATCAGGTAGGGTGTCGGGTTGGGTAGTGTCTGGGTAGGTCGAGGGTTCAACAGAGGGCAAGAGCGAAGGAGGGGGAATGACAGGCTCGACCAGGGTTTCTGTAACAACGAACTTGTCAACTTGTCCTATTTCAGTACTAGCAAAACCATTCCTCAACAGGAAAGTGTCCCAACAATCACCATTTAACTTCAACTGATGAACCATAATAATTTTAATTAAATAGTGGTGGAACAGGCTAGAGTTGGCTTTCTGTCTTTTAAAACGCTTTGCCATTTTGTATAAACTCCGAAGGAGAAAATAGGGCATGTTTAAGGGAAAATCGATAAAACTCATGAGCAGTTGTAAGTGATATAAGAAAACCAAACCATATCTACCCTCACAGGTAATGAACTGCTTGACAATAGCTAACATATCGTGCCATCTAGGTTTTAGAGCTATAACAGGCATACCTTTGTCGCAGCTGGTAATCTTCCTTGAGGTAAACAACAGTGACCAGGGAACTTCATCAACCTTTGAGTTCTTAAACCTTTTTTGTCCCACGACTGGCAGACCAGTGGCTGAGCTAATGAAATCTTCGTTTAACTCAAGCTGGACGTCTCCAACTTTAGCTCTACAACCATCGAACGTTAGCTCAAATTGTTGAGCAACTGCCAGGTTAAAACCCTTGAAATTCTCAACAAAGACCCGCCAACCATTCCTCTCTAAGTCTTCTTGGGCATTATCAAACAACAACAAAGTCTAAACACCGTTGGGCTCAATTCTCACTACAGGAGCCATGGCTAATAGCACAAAAATAACAGGGTATTCGGCAATAGGGTTTGACAAGATAGAAACAGAGCCATTTTCCCTGAGCTTCCTCAACACAATGCAAAGGCAAATCGAAATGCAAGGGAGGAGCGTTAATGCTATGTGTGCGAGGATAGTGGTGTAGATCGAGGCCATGCAAGAACATCATATCAGGCTGTACTTGGAACGACATGTTGGTGTAATGGTACATACAAATCATAACAGTTAAAAACCATTATATGCATATCCACAAAATTCGATCAAAATGTTAAATGAACCATTGCATATCCACGATTTGACCCAAAAAATGAATATGCCGAATAAACCATTGCATCACAGATTTTATAAATCAAAACCATAACAATAGTCAAATGCATAAATGGGTGGTGTTTTGATACATATGTAACCAGTGGTGTGTTTGA
The DNA here is from genome assembly GCA_032191745.1 of Picea mariana. Taxonomy (NCBI): domain Eukaryota; kingdom Viridiplantae; phylum Streptophyta; class Pinopsida; order Pinales; family Pinaceae; genus Picea; species Picea mariana. Next base: position 10,581 of record JASDQU010276020.1, read on the forward strand.
GGCCAAGGAGTTATAACCAGGTAAACAATTAGGTTCGTGATAAACCAAATGAACATTAACCCTTTGATGTAATCAACATGAATTCCAACTGTGGGTTTTCACGCTTGCAGTCGTGAAAATGAAAATGAAAAGCAGGTATGAAAAAAGCGAAGGATAATGGTGTCGTTTAATGAGAAAAGTTGCGACGAGTAATGAGGGTTTAAAAACCCTGTGTGGGTAGCTTGTAAACAAAAGATAGAGATTAATATGGCTGCCAACAATGGCGACACACTGGTAGAAGCAGTTATCTCTGCCAAATGGACAAGTATATATTAGGATAATGAGAAAAACTCCAACTCGAAAACAACCAGAAAACTGTTTGAACATCATTATCAATCATAAAAAATTCCAGTTTCAGATTGCTTGTTATTTTAAAAGATGAAGACTGATAACAATCTTATCAAAAGCGAGTCATGATATTAAGGTTAAAATCTCCAATACTGTTGACAGAGCCACTGTTGCTAGCAGGCGTCCATAGCCTCGACAGGGATGCCATTTAACCCACTCCAATATCTGTGTCCTGCCAAGAAGTTCCAGATCAGAACGGAGGAAATTTAAGGTCAAAAGATTCCATATCTGAGAATTTTCATATAACTGACATTGCTTCGCTCCCAATGGGCCTGTTCAGTACCCCGGTGAAGTTATCTTGGTGTCATGCATGCATTTATCCACTGCCAGCAGACCTGTTTAGTATCCCAGTGGGTTTGCAAGCACTTCCCACAGCTCTCTAAAGATTTATTTAGTTTTAAAGATATTTAATCGAGCGGGGTGACATTGAAAATCCTGATATTTTGAACATATTTTAGTAAATTACAGACCTTGAGAGGATTTTTAACTGTCCTTCATTAAGATCTAGAGATGGTTTATTGATAAACCGACCTTCGAAGGCGAGGAGACATCTCTGAGTTGTTCTCTTAAGGAACAGGGATAGCGTAGAAGAAATGGATGATCATGAAAAGCTTCAGTTACAGATTGAAATCAAGAAATGCCTTTCAAACAACAAGCTTTATTCAACATGGCTGTAAACTTCATAAAAATATCATAATTGATGTTTAAACAACCTTCAGCAGTCATTTCAGAGGAGAAATTTTTCTGTTCTCTTTGTCCGAATAGTTCATGATGCAGGTATATGTGTTTCAAGAATAAAAACTGGTAAGCATAAGGGAAGAATCAAAACCAAAACAACAAAGAAAAACGAAAAGAAAACAAAGGAAAAATATTTACACAGTGTACACAGGATTGTCATCAAGTGAAATACTTTTTTAGAGCTTGGTCGTTCACCGGATAGGTGTCTGGCTGTCCCTCTAGACTCTGTAATCGGAAGGAGCTGGGACCCAATTTATCAGCGATAAAAAATGGTCCTAGCCATAAGTTCTGAAACTTCGTATGCTCTCCCTTTCCCTCATGCGGTTTGTCCCATTTTAGGACAAGGTCACCTACTTCAAAGTTTCTGTCAGAGGCAGAATTGGAATCAAACCATCTTTTAACCACGAGTTGATGCTGATCCAATTTCCGTTTCACTTGAGCCCTCACTTCCTCTAATTTTAACAATGCATTAATTCGATTCTCCAAAGGGGGACAATCATCTTCTTGCATTTTCTGCGATAGCTGCAGTGAGGGAAGAAGAATATGTGGTGGCAGAATTGCCTCTCTACCATAAACGAGAAAGAAGGGAGAGTTACCCATAGCAGTTTTTGGAGTCACTCTATCAGCCCAGATTGCATTTAATAGTGCATTATGCCAATTTTTATGGTTTTCAGATACCGTTCTCTTGATAATTTTAATCAGATTTTTATTAGTTGATTCTGCCAATCTGTTACCTTGAGGGTAATAGCTGGTAGAATATTTTAATTTAATTCCTTTTTCTAGAGAGAAATCACTCATCTCAAGAGACAAAAAATAGGAAGCGTTATCAAATACTAGACAGTCAGGGATACCAAAACGAGTAATAATATTTGAATTCAAAAAGGCAATTACCTGACTGGTATTTACAACTTTTAATGGGGCAGCTTCGGACCACCTAGTGAAGTAATCCGTGGATGTTATGATAAACTTATGCTGCTGTGAGGATGGCGGATTGATCGGGCCTATAATATCAAGACCCCACTGCTGAAAATGGGAGTCTACTGAAACAGGCTGGAGAGGGAAGGCTGGTTTCTGTATCCATCTGGACGCTTTTTGACAAATAACACACTTGCGACACAAAGCATGAGCATCTTTAAAAAGTGTAGGCCAGTAATAACCTGCTCTTAATACTTTATGGGCAGTGGCATCTCCACCAAAATGCCCACCAGCTTCTCCTGCGTGAAATTCTAATAAGACCTTTTCTGCTTCATCTTTCTCAAGACAGCGCATTAGTACTCCATCAAAATTTTGACGAAATAGAATACCATTAATCAACTGAAAGGAAGCAAATTTCAATCTTAGCACTCTTCTTTTAGTGGGATCTAGGTGACGGGGAGCTGACCCATGTTCAAGACATAATTTTATATCATCATACCAGGGACTAACAGGGTTTTGTGCACATCAGATTAAATTTTGGTAGTGTTGTCCTGGATTTGACATATCATTTTCCTCTTGCTGTCCTGCCGCTGAGTTAGCGACTAAATTGCATAGCCCTTGACCTCTCACTATTTGTGCTGGGGTGATTTCTATGTCATACTCTTGCAAGGAGGTGACCTAGTTTGCCCTCTTTTCGCCTAGTTCTTTCTGTACTAACAGATTTCTGACAGCCGGGTAAGGGACGATAATTTTCGTCCTAGATTTCAAAAGATAAGATCGGAAGTGATTTACTGCTTTAAAAACAGCATAGGCTTGTTGATCTACTACTGGGTAATTAAGTTCTGTGCCTTTGAAGGCTAAGCTCATAAAAGGCAATTGGGACTTCATTGTTTTCAACGTTCTTTTGAGTTAGGACAACAGTGTAGGAGCGGTCAGAAGCGAATGTGTAGAGAGTGAAGTCTTGCGAAAAGTCAGGGCTCATCAGAGAAGGAGTGTCTATTATGGCCTTTTTTATTGAATTAAAAGCTTGGTTTTCTAAGGGTCCCCAATGATATTGTACGTAATTTTTTATTAAGTTTTGTAAAGGTCTCACCATTTCTGAAAAACTGGGGATGAATCTCCTGACAAAGTTTATCTGGCCTAAGAAAGACTGCATAGACTTTTTTGACGAGGGAGGGGGGAGTTTTGAGATGACTTGAGTCCTTTCAGGGTTGATAATCATCCCTTCACTTGATACAATAAATCCTAAGAGCTTACCTTGTTCTACTGCGAAGATAGATTTTTTAGGATTCAAGGAAATGTCGTACTTGCGACGTCGTTGTAGAATGAATCTTAAATAAGCTAGATGATCAGCTTTGTTTTTCGAGAATACAGTAATGTCATCCAGTTAAACTACGACAGATTGATTTATTAAGCCTCAGAAAGAGATGTCCATCGCTCTCTGGAAAGTGGCACCAACATTAATGAGTCCAAAGGGCATTTTCCTATAAGTGTAGGTGCCCCATGGAGTGCAAAAGGTAGTTTTAAGTTGGTCTGGAGGGGACATCAGGACTTGGTTATACCCTGAAAAACCATCCAATAAGGATAACTTTTCATAAACAGATACCTGTTGAAGGATCTATTCCATGGGTGGGACAGGGTAGTTATCTTTATCAGATGCTCGATTAAGATTTCGGAAATCGACACATAGTCGGATTTTACCACTTTTCTTCCGGACAGGGAGAAGATTAGAGACCCATTGCATGTGCCTAAATGGGAAGATTATCTTAGCGTTCAAGAGTTTATTTAATTCCTTTTTAATAATTGGTTCGAGTTTTGGGTGCATTTTCCTTAACTTTTGTTGAAAAGGTAAGGTTTGGGGTTTCATAGGAATAACATGTTGTATGATGTTAGGATCAAAGGTTTTTAGGTCGTCATACGTCCAAGCAAAAACATCTTTGAATTCCTTAAACAATTTAATAAATGCCGCTTTCTCTTGTTCAGAACACCCCACCCCTAAATTAATGCATTGTAGATTGTCTTTAGTTCCCAAGTTTACTTTTTCATACGTTAAAGAGGAACTATTCGTTTTACAGTTCACTGATTTTTTAAACTTGTCCTGAAGATCATAAAATTTTTCTAATCTAACTACAGATTTAGGGATAGAATTTACCATGCCCGATGAAGATTCAGGAGATCTCGGATCTGGTATTACCGTGAAGTCACGAAGATTTTTGTCATGAGTACATTTGTCGATCACTGCACCTTGGAAAGTTTCTTCCATATGCAGGAAACTCATAATCTATTGATCATCGTCGATGACTCTCCAATTCGTGATGTTGTCGGGGACGGATGGCCTGAACAACAGTTCGACAGAGAATGCATTCAGGGACAAGCCTTCTGCAGGAAAGAGTTTC